>JAFVLL020032486.1:0-13884 GCA_021397915.2 Tor tambroides | reverse complement strand
AACAGTCCAGGGTCAAACACAATAATCCAACAGAGAAAAATGATAACGCTCAGAAATGTCAGCCGGGGCAAAACAAGACTTCGCGACGAGTGTGTGTGTGACAGAGGCTTAAGTAGTCACACAGTAGTCAGATGAGAAGGGCATCCGAGTCCTCAACTATCTTGACGACTGAGTTATATTATCTCACTCGCTAGATCTGTTGTTCGAGCACAGGGATATGGTGCTTCGGCATCTGCAACTGCGATGGTTGGGCATCTGCACTGTGACAGTTGCATACATCAATTATCAATCATCTTGTTGCATGTCACAACTCGCCCACCATTTCCTCCTTTGGAGACAAATGCGGCTCAAACTGCTGCATGTCGTTTATGTTCCAGGGAAGCTCAATCATGCAGCTCAATCACTCTCACGACAGCTTACCCTCCTGGGAGAATGGAGACTTCATCTCCAGGTCGATGTGTGGAAGCCCCAGCAGACCTGTTTGCTTTCCAGGAATCCTTCCATTGCCAGCTGTTCCCCCTTATTGTTCCCCCATTGCCTCGGCATGGATGCGCTGGCACACAGCTGGCCCCCGGATTTGCTCAAGTCCGCTTTCCCTCCAGTGAGCCTCCTTGAACAGACTCTGTGCAAGATCAGAGAGAATGAGGAGCAGCTTCTTCTGGTTGTGCCATACTGGCCAACCTGGACCTGGTTTTCTGATCTCATGCTCCTCACGACAGCCCCTCCCTGGAGAATCCCCCTGAGGAAGGGACACACACGTCCCAATCTATGGAAACTGCATAAGTTGGAGCGCAGACTGTCCCCTTCCACTTTGAAAGTGTATATAGCCGCCGTTGCAGTGCATTACGATGCAGTCGATGGAAGATCCTTGGGGAAGCACAAACTGATCATCAGGTTCCTGAGAGGCGCAAGGAGATTAAATCCCCCCAGATCATGCCTCATGCCCTCTTGGGATCTTTCTGTGGTCCTTGCAGGACTGTAGAGAGCCCCCTTTGAGCCACTTGACTCAGTTGAGATCAATTTCCTTTCATTTAAGACAGCGGTCCTGGTCACGCTTACATCCATCAGGAGGGTTGGGGACATGCAGGCATTTTTGTTACCCTGAGACCCCAGCCTGGTTATGTGCTCAAAGTTTCCACTACTCCCTTTTGGGAGCAGGTTGTGAACCTGCAAGTGCTGCCCCTGGAGGAGGCAGATCCAGCCCTTGTGTTGCTGTGTCCCGTTTGTGCTTTGCGAATTTATGTGGAAAGCACTGTCAAGTTTTGTAAAACTTTGTGATTTTGCATATGACTGCTAGGGGGCAGCATAATAGCATAAGTAAAAAAGTAGAGATTAAGAGAGTTCTGTTATTGCTGTTAGACATGAGTTGTCCAGTGGTTTTCATGTAATAAAATCTCCATTGTATTGAGTTAGCTCTGGACTTGGTCCTTTTCATCTGCAACACCACACAGACCCAGAGCTTTAGACACTCTGCCCAGCTCTTTGTCTGCTTTGGAGGTCAGCAGAAGGGAAGGCTGTCCCTAAACAGAGGTTGGCCCACTGGTTAGTGGATGCCATCACCTCGGCATACCAGACAAAAGACGAGCCATGCCCCCTGGACGTGAGAGCTCACTCCACTCTGAGTGTTGGTATCCTTCTGTGTGTTGGGTATGAACAGGTAATTTGTAGGAGGATAGGCTCGGTGTCTCGCTTGTGGCGCCATTCTTCTGGCTAGGATACGTGCACCTTATCTCCTCAAGTAAGTTCCCTGTCTGGTGAACCCTGGTCTTGTGATTTCTCATTCTTCTCATTCTCATTGATGTGTCTCCACACCCCAACGATTGCCTATGTAATACTGTGAGAATGTTGGAACAATTTTTTTCAGCTTTTTAAGTAAGCCCTTTATAGTTGAAATGTTATCTGGCTTACAGGGCATTGGGCAGGTTACAGAATGTGGTGTATCTCTTCTGACACGCACGCCTGCCAGCACCTGCACCATCAATTTGCAAAACACAGTTCTGGTTGTGGCGCTTTCCATAGGGACCCCTAACGTCAGTGTCGATGTAACGACGAACGTGAATGACTGAAAGGGAACATCTCAGTTATGTTACATAACCCTCCCAAGTGAAACCCCTAATGTCAGTGTCGATGTGATGTCTCCATTCCCTCCTTCAGGGAACAAGGGTTACATAACGTAACTGAGACGTTCAATCACACCTGAAGAAAATGGTGGAGCAAGTAGCTGGTGAAAACTAATGTCAACTAGTGGCATACATTCATAATAAATGTCCTTTTAGGGTACACATATAGATGGTTTCAATGGCAGCAATATAAACAAACGTCATTGCGCATGCGCGCTTTTGTGGCCTTAACTTCCTGTAGACTTCCAAACAGAATCAATAACAACAGCCAAGTCCCTCTAGAGTAGATTATTTTTTGATAACAAGCAAAATATGTTTGCTGCATAAATCAGACACACTCATAGAAAATGCAAATTCATTCTCTGCCAGCAGGTGGTGCTTTAAATCAGGAGAAATAGAGGTTTCCCTGGTAACGGCTGTACACAAAGCAGTAAACGCTGCTTTAACAGGCATTACATGCAAGATGAAATGAAAATGACATTGAAAATTTTCTAAAGACAGTCTTCCTTCAGAAATACAGTGATATAAAAACACCTGCACCTCGTTATGATTTTTAAACGTGCAGTACGTGCTCATGTTTATTCAATGAAGCCTTTTGGAAAATCAGTCAGTTTTGATATCGTGGCGGATCGCCACAAACAAATAAATGTGGGAAACACATCCCACAGCACAACCACCTGAGCCCGACTTCATTACTCATCACTTTAACTTTAACTGTGTTTGTAGCCAGCGCCACTAGCCACACCGATAAGCAAACACATTTAGAACAGTTGCCATGGTAAATGTTTGTACTCGATATCATTCAAAAATATGGATTAATGGTGCATTTACTAGTTCTTCAGCTAGTGTTAACACTACTGTTCTTACCTTATTAGATGCTGCACTGTTGTCTATAGATGTGGATCCACATCTATAGACAAAAAAAAATCAATATTCAGTTTAACTAAATGCATTCAATATAAATTTAGGCTAATACGAAGTGTATGAAAATCATTACATTCAGTTTGCACTTAAGTATATTCTTCTCATGTATATCCATGATAAAGGCACTCTATGCTAAAAAGACTAGTGAAAAAGCTTCAGTTTGGCTTGTCGTTGTACAAAAAAGCATATTAAACATACATTAAAGTGTACTGCAAAAGTACAACTTTCATGAATCATGAAAGATTTCAGTTGAAAGATTTCATTCTTGATATAAATACTTCACACAATGCATTTTGTTAAGAAAGTGATGTTTTATTGTGCAGCACTGTCTCAGAGGCCTGTGCATCAGGCAGATTTTGTGGCTGAAGTCCTTTGCTTCGGGAGCTGCTCTTTGCGCGTGTTCTAGTAGGTGGTCATATACTCCTTAAACTTCTGAACCCCAGTAGCCACTTCCTCCAGTCCTGATGCTCAGCCAAAGCCAGTGATTTCAGTCAAAATATTTTTCTACTTATTTCATATAAGTAATTTATTGTGGACTGTTGCCTTAACCATCATGTATTAGATCAACTTTCTGAACAAATAGGCTACTGCTCACTCAGCCAGTGAGCAGTTTCAACCTTGCTGACGTACAGTAAGTAATCATTGTACCAGTACTGATACACCTATTGACAGTATACCTATTGATATACCTATTGATGTACCAATATACCTATTGATTTTCACCAGAGACAGATACAGGAGAAATGAAGTGGAGTTATTAAAATAGACTTAATTTTGTGTGTGTGGTAATCAAACATAGAATAAGGCTGCTGGGAAATGGACTAACATGGAGATTTACATTATTATTTATTATTTACATTATTTATAAGTATGTTTGAAAGCAACCAACAAACAAATTACTAAATAGTGGAAGTTAAACAAAAAGATTATTTTTTTTACAAGTTAACTGCAGAGCAAATGTATAATTAGTGAAATTATTACAGAAGAAAACAAGCATTTTAAAAATACTTCAAAAGGAAGCATCACAGAAAGCCTCCAAGTTAACATTATAAATGATCTCCGCAGTTATGTTCTACATTAATGTATATTATTTAGAGGATGAACAGACAGTCTCTGGATTAACAAAGAATGAATCCGGCTTTGAATCTCTTTAGTTTTCAGTGAGTAAAGGATGGGATTCACGCAGGGTGGAAGGAGGGATGACAAAGACAAGCACACTGTTCTTATATTTGGGTTTATAACAATTCCAAAAAGTCCAAGATTGAAGATAATGAAAATTGGAATGAAGAAAATAGCCACTAATATGAGGTGCTCAGTGCACGTGGCCAGCGCCTTATAACGGCTCTGATTATTTTTCATTCTGAATACAGCAATCAGTATACCCATGTAGGTCAAGAAAATAAAAGTCAAAGGTACAACATTGAGGAATATAGATGAAGCGGTGGCAAAATTCCACTGGGTTGTCATATCGCTACAGGAGAGTCGTAAAACTGGAGCAAAATCACAAAAATAGCTGTTGACCTTAACAGAGCCACAAAATGACAGGGTTGGGATGGATGAAGGACCGTACAGTGATCTAACAGAGTTAAAGAACCAAACTGCAGAGATTATGTAAGCCATTCTGATGTTTGTGTTTATAGATTTCTGTGTCAAAGGGAAACAGATTGCAATGAACCTGTCATAAGAGAGAATACATAAGGAAAGTGATTCAAGTGATAAAAAATTATAGTAAGTGTACATTTGCAAAAGGCACAGTTTGAATGGCACAAAATTGTCTAGAACAATGTAAGTCTTTATCATGCCAGGCACAAGAGAAGTGCTGAGAACAAGATCAACCAAAGCCAGACTACCAACGGCCATGAACTTTGGGACATGCAGACGGTGGTCATAGAAAATGATGGCGATCAGAAAGGCATTGCATATGACTGTGATCACATAAAGCACAGTGAGGAACATGACATAGACATCACTGTAAGGCATTGAACTCATCGCAACAATGTAAAATCCTGCAGGCTGAATGATGAGATTGCTGGTGTTCTGCATGCCCTTCCTTTTTTTACGATCCAGCTTCCTTGCAGCGGGCTTCACTTTCAGTGAAGAAACCAGATACCTGTGAGAAACAGTCACAAACAGTCTGATTTAGAAGTCACCTTTAACATCTGTTATTTCAGTACATATGTCCTTATGACATTCAACCAGAAATATAGCAATATTCAAAAATACAATATATAAATATACACTTAATATGCTACAATTATTATCTTAACTGCATACGTGCAATGATACTGTGGTTTGTGGCTAATGCAGATGCGCTGTTGTCTTCCCTGCAGTTAACTCGAGAATCTTTTTGGGGGCAATATATTGGCCAATTTTTCCTCCAGAGGTATCATTAAACAGGAAACAACCTTCGGTATCCAAACAGTCTTGAGAGAAAAGACATTCATTAGTGCTGTTTGCTTCATTAATGTGAGTTTAATGATGGTATAACTAATTGCCTTAAGTTTGTTTGGTTTTGTGTTCATTTTTGTAACAATAATAAAAACTCCCAGAAGGATAATGCAAAGCTGGCATTATGAAAAAATTGGTAAAATCATATAACAAAATTTTACATTTAAAGAGAAAAGCTCTAAAATCTTCTGAAACCACCAGTTGATTTATTTTATTATGTAAAATAAATAAGGAAATAATATCAATAAATAAATAAAATATCCACTGCTCCACGTTTCATGGTCTCTTCAGATCTGCTCTAAGGTCTATGGTCTTGTGACCTGCTCCATGGCCCGGTTACTCCATTTCTTTATGGTCCAGGCCTGCCACTATTCCCTGGCGCAGATCCAGCACCACACGGTCCAGGGCTGCGTTCCTGCGTTTAATTTATCCCCACCTCAAACTCTATGATATAGAAATTATTATTATATGTATATTAGGGATGTGCATCTTCATAACTCAGGGCCGATATGATACGCATCTTGATGCATACCCAATGCAACGATACATTAAAGATACATATGAAGCAGCTACCAATGCAATGCGATACGATTCACCCCTATTACAATGCAGTGCGATCCATTTTTGATTCGAGTCAACACAATGCGATTGAATGCAATACGATGCAATGGAAAAAATATGATGCTATGTGTTATATATAAATTGCTATGCAATTTTACAAAATCGAGAAATTTTTTGTTTATTGTCTCCCCCAACTGTAAGATGAAATTTACACCCGTGTGGCTAGGTATGCTTTCGAATCACATTTGTGGTACTTTGATGGTTCTATTACTTTGAATAGTTCTATGTTTCATGTGTCAAATTTTGATTATTTCACTGTGCTCATTGCTTTCATGTATGTCTTGTTTAGTCATTTTAATCATTAAGTCAACTCAAAGTTATTTTTTTATTTGTTCATGGATTCAGTTCAACTTGCCATCAGTGGACTCATTACACACTCCCACAGCATGATGCCCATCACTTTGCTTTAGGGAATGGCCATGTATATTTTAAACAGTATACATATTTACCTTCAAAATTCTATAGATAGTGGAATATGAGAAAAACAAGACTGCACTTCAATGAAATATAAACACAAGTTCAACAGCTTAACTGACCGAGATGTTAAATGGACATAGATTCTTAAACATCCTTTTCTTTCTTTCAATAACTACTCATATTGTAGTTTCTGAGTAGTTTAAGTTCATTTGAATTTCACTAAAAAATCATAATGCTACATGAACAAAGTGCTGTTACAGAAAAACACATCACCACAGACATCTGTCTCAATTTGAAGAATTAAATAAAAGCACAGTCCTTTATGTTTTTTCCCCCTTTTCATCATATCTCTCTTTTTAAATGCTTAAGGAAACTTAGAATTAGCTTTGATAACACATAATCAGGACTTCATTCATTTTAATCAAAGCTTCCACTGTGTAAGAGATTTGGGCTCTCCAAAGGCTATTGGATTGACCATCTTTATTCAAGATGTTTCGAGTGGACACATCTTCTCCAGATGAGCTAATATTTCCAATCTTCCACTGGTCAGACAAGGAGTTAACAAAATTACCGTTGTTTGGTCTTAGAAATGTAAAGTTTAGAACAAAACGCAGCCATCTCCTTGTAAATGGACACATACCATATATGTACTGTATAAAGAAACACAATCCAAAGGGAAAACCACACACTCATAAACAACCTAATGACTCCTCGAACAACCTCATTCTCTCTAAATAAAGAAAACAATGACAAACTGACTAAATTGTCTTGTCTTATTAAGATAATGCTGAGACAAGAACAATTGGGTCTAGTGTGTGAGAATGATTTCTGCTCTAATTAGCCCCAGGCTGCTCTCATCTCATGAGGGTCAGGTTTAATGACTTTATACGCAATGTTCACAACAATGAGTTAATTGATCTCCCCAAGCTCAAAAGATATCATAATACTTTCAACGCTTAAATGAATACAAAGAAAACAAGAGAAAGAGCCCTCAATCTTTAACAAGAAGATTTATTGAGTTTGTAGGATCTGGAATTTAAAAGGTCAACTGTCGTAAGTATTTGTTCATTAACAATGATCATTTTCATCAGATCAAGATGAGCTTATCTCTTATAATGATTATTGAAATATTGACAGTTGGCTGCAGTGATGTATGGCGAGATTAAATCAGATATGGATATTAATGAGATTTTGCATCAAGTTTATCATCGTCTGCCACCTGGATTTCGCTTTGATAGAAGCTCCAGGTAGACAGCAAACTGACAACAAGCCTTCTGTATCTGTCAAAACCTTCAGATATATCTTATTTGGAAGCTGCTTTTGCCTCATAATTGCTCATGAAATCATTGTTTTGTCAAGTGGCATCCACATTTGAATTTCCATTATGAAAGACAAACACTTGCATTTCATAACAGACCAAATTAATAATTTACAGACAGAACTACATATAATCAAAAACCTAAATGCAGGCAAAAAAGCAGTGGTGTTTGTGTAAGGCTTAATGCAGGTGTGCTTGAAATAAAATACTAGCATACTACATACTAGACAGTATACACTGCTCACTATTTTTGAAAATCAGTGTGTGAAACAGTGTGCATTATGTAGCCTAATTTTACACTGATATCAAAGAACCTTGTTTCTATTTGCCACTGGTGCCCAGTGAAAGCACTGTCCATTAGCCAGTTAGTTGTAAGGCATACTACTGTTTCAAGATCAGTTTTCAAAATCACTGCAGTGAACTGGTTGATTATGATTAACACATTTACAAATGTCTCAATTTGTTCATCCAAAAATAAATGTTCTGCCACTATTTACTTACCTTCGTGTTATTCCAAACCCGCGTTGCTTTCTTTCTTCGATTGCACACAAGCCAATATAAGCTGCCTTAAAAACTTTTCTAAAAACAAAAACAGACAGTTGTCACGAATTTAATTTCAGGATGTATAAAGAAGTTCCATAAATGCAACATAAAAGTAGTCCATGTGACTTCTGTGCTATATAAATCCTATATAATCCTATAATATAGCTTTATGTGATGAAAATAAAGGATTCTCTCCCTCATTTAAGAAAGCACGCAAGTAATTTCAACATGGCGAAATACACTGAGGGGGGTGATCCTCACCATGCATAATTAAAACACCTTTTCATAGAAAACTGTTATGAGTGCAGTCTTCATCATATGTGTACACCATTCAGACGGCTCTTCACAAAAACAAAATGTGTAAAATTGGCAACCATTGAATGCACCTGAAAACATGTTCATGACTTGAATAAGTATTTTGTCATTTTTGTTTATTCCACATTTCTTTTTGCTAAAAGGCAACCGGGTGCAAGTGATTTTGTCCACATCCTTTCAGTATAAATAATGCAGCCTCATTCCATCAACAAGCACCTTTGACCGCTGTCTACTCTGTAGATATGGACAAATTGCGGAAAACAAGCTCAAAGTCATTATGCATCAGCTGGAAACAGATAAACATGAAAATAAGGCATGACAAATGAGGGTGGCTATTAGCTTGGAAATGAGCTTCATTTATTACAGGGGCTCTGTTAGAAGAGACTAACAGAAGGTCCTGATCATTTTGCTTCATTTGGCCTTAACCCCTTTTGCCTTGATGAGTCAGTATCCTGACTGTTTTGAGTGGACACAGCTTCTTCAAATGAGCTAATATTTCCAGTCTGCCACTGGTCAGACAAACAGTTAACAAAAAGACTATTGTTTGGTTTTAGAAATGTACAGTTTAGAACAAAACGCAGCCATCTCCTTGTAAACGGACACGTACCATATACATAGTGTATAAAGAAATTACAATCCAAAGGAAAAAAAACACACTCATAAACAACCTAATGACTCCACAAACAACCTCATTCTCTCTAAATAAACACAACAATGACAAAGTGACTAATTTGTCTCGTCTTATTAAGGCAATGCTGAGACAAAAACATTCGGGTCTAGTGTGTGAGAAAGATTTCTGCTCTAATTAGCCCAAGGCTGCTCTCATGGGTCAGGTTTAATGACCTTATATGCACTGTTCACAACAACGTTCTTCCTTATAGCGACTTAATTGATCTCCCCAAACTAAAAAAAAAAATAAAATCATAATGATCTCAAAACTTAAATGAAAATAAAGAAAACGAGAGAAAGAGCCCTTTAACAAGAAGATTTATTGAGTATATAGCTCTGGAATTTAAAAGGTCCACTGTGGTTGCCCTAGATTTGGTATTTTTTTGTTTATCAACAATGATCATTTTCATCAGATCAAGATGAGCTTATCTCTTATAATAATTCTTAAAATATTAAGAGTTGACTGCAGTATCCTGACTGCTTACTCACTACTGATCCGAGGCCGCATGGCATTCTCATTGACGTCAAAATAAAAGTTCAGTTTCTGACATGTCAGCCAAACAGAAAAAAGGATTGGTTGATACAATGATGATGATAATAATAATAATAATAATAATTTAAAAAAGAGCCAAATGTTTGCTTATACTAGTCTTGGCAATATATTGGTCTGACTAGACTGAAGCATTTTCTTGGCATTGTTTTTATTAGTAGACAATATTTATATTTAAAGACAACATCCCTGCTAAAAAAAAATTAATAAATCAGCCAAAACCAGCCTAAGCTAAGCTTGGCCAAGCTGGTGTTCAGCTGGGTTTAGCTGGTTGGTCAGCTAAAGAAGTGGTCCAAAGAACCTCTCTTAAACCTGCCTTCAAACCAGCTATGAAACAGTGATCCTGCTTCACTCAGCGATATGAATGATTTTTATTTTATGATGATCTATTCCTGTAAAAGACAGATGCAGTGTCACTGTAACCGCTTATGATGAAGCACTTAAACACATTTTAGACATGTATTTTTCTTTTCTATCACTTTTATGGATGAAAGCATCAAAATGACAATCAGGCTTTGACACACAGAACCACTATACATCATCCAACCTATGTGCCACTTCAAGCAATAAATATGATGGCTATGCTTTCATGGATATACAAAACCTTCCAAATTAGTCTGGTAGAAATCACATAAAACCATCTTTGATGGATAACAACCCTCTGATTTAAAATGTATGTCATAATATCTTGTGGAGGGGTTTTCATTTGCATTTTTAAAGACAAACAATAAACCAGAGATATTTTTGAACATGGCATTGTTTGAATGAATGTGGTATGTGGAAAGAAGGTAGAGAAAATAATATTATTCGAACAATTCATTATATTCAATCATTAATGGACAAAATCAAGCCTGTTCTACATTTTCTGTTAGTTTAGAAAATTCTGTTTTACGCAAAAATGTCACACTGCTTCAATGTTAAATGTGTTAAATGCATTTATTCCATTATTAAGGGTATAATATAGTCCAGTACTTTTGCATGGAGTCCTGTCTTGTAGTTTCTTACACAAAAGTATCTGCTAAATAAATAAATGTAAGCTGTATGGTATGCTCTGATGGTGGAGTCACTTAGCTTTACGTTAAACTTTAAGTTAGCTGATGGGATTCCTCAAAGTCTCTGTTATACTGTCATCTTCTCCTGCATGTCATTCTCTTTGTCAGAAAGGATTTTTTTAAGACTGTAGGACTTCTCACAGCTGTCATGCCACAGAAAACTAGCTGAACGATCGCTCATAAAATATTCATCACAGGCTTTCCCTTCTCACCCAACAAAACACTGCATATCCTCTCCATGACTGCAGTCAAAACAGCAGGGGGTTAGGAAATGACACTTTAAGCCACATATGATCTATTAGTAAACAAAATATTCTTTTTTAAAGGTGATACACATTCAAATATCAAACTTTTTTTTTTTTTTTTCAAACATATAGGATTATCTGTTCAGGCATCAGGAATTAATCATGCAACTGTTAATATTGCATATGGTACAGCAGTAGACTAAAGACCATTTGAACTTTTTTATGTTTTAATTTTGCTGTTCATTTATTCAGTGACATTATCCATTAAGTCATTACTTGTGTCAGTTAAATGTAGCTAGCTTAAATCTGTTCTGCATTTCATTAATGAGGAAGTGCATCAAATCTTTCAAATCGTTTTTCTGCCTTAATTCTGTTTCCACAACTGAATAAAAAATAAAAAAATAAAAATACCTCACAATTCGGACTTTGTTTCTTGCGATTGGGAATTTTTAAATATATACACACAGAATTGCAAGATAACTTTTTTCCTCACACTTCTGAGTTTACATCTCAATTCTGAGTTTTTTGTTCTTTTAAAAAAATTTAAAAAAGTTGGTATCTAAAAATTCTCTTTCCTTCTCAGAACTGTGAGTTATATTATGCAGTTCTGAGGACATATATCACTGTAATGACTTTTTTTCTTAGAATTGTGAAAATAAATGTCACAATTTAGCTATGGACATCCCAGACAGGAGCAGAGCGGAATGTTACTTCACCATCTGAAACTCTACTATCATTTCCTTGGTCTTTGATCTGATCTACTGTGCTGCAGAAGTCAAACATAACAGCTTTACTGGTGCTCTCAGTCTCCTCCAAATGAGAGCAAGGTAGATGACAGCTTTCCTCCATCTGTGACCCTTAAAAATACTCCATCTTCTGCAATACCTTTGATTTGAATTAAAAGCATCTCTTGTGTAACTTCTCTTATGCAACAACATAATTGTATTACTTCATATGATTCTGCCCTGAAATTCTAATTACATATTTTAACTTTAAATAATTACGATGGAGAAAATAAACTGGTTGAAAACATTATTTACTCTACAAAATATTGAATTGTTGGAGTTAAAGGAGCATTTTTTAAAAAATTTTTATAATGTGCTATTTTAAGCAACATGACATTTGTTTTTCTCACCAAGTCTATTTCAGGTCGCATTCAAACAAATTAATTTAATTAATTTAATTCAAACAAATCAGATTTAGGAGCAATATTAAATAGATAAATGATAATAATTCGCTCAATTTCAGTTTGTAGGTGTTCCAAATGTTTTATATGAAGTTATGTAGTTACACATTAACTTAATGAGAGGATTTTTGTCTACTATTTTCCGATGTGGTACAGATTTACCATATAGCTACATTTTTAAATTTATTTTTATTTTTTGATTTTAGAGATATTTTACAAAAACATATATATATTAGCACAAAATATTAATGGGAAAATGCATACCATAAAATTATTTTTATTATATTTGTAAATTTATATAATGTTATAAAATTAAATAGTTAATACATGTTATCATTATAAAGCAGTTCTGTTGATATAATAAGGTATAATAATAATGCTACTGATAAAAGTCATCATGTGGAAGTAACCAAAGACGTTTGTAAGATGTGTTTGTGATTTTCTTTTCTCTTCCTTCATCTCTCTCACAGTCCCTCTGGGTTTGTATTCTGTTTTCTATCTCGTCTTCAGGACTGTATGCATGTATTATTTATCTATCTGATTTATTTCAAAGAGATCCTAAAAAACAGATCAGAGCTGCACAGCAGCTGATGCTTTATTCATGGACTGGTGCAGCTTTCAGACGACCCACTGGCACACGGGCTGCTCTTACACAGTTCCCTGTGTTTCCTCAATGCTGCAGAAATCTTGCACTTTGACTTACATCAGCCTTAGCAACATCCACGCTCTCAGCAAAAGGGTTTCGCTGAACACAACTGGCAACCCCAAATTCAAAAGGCATGTTACAGAGGATAAATATAAAAGTCTTCTCCCTTTTAGCAGGGACAGTTGTTTATCATAATTTTCTGTGAGCTTTACAACCCATTAGCCATTTCAGAACCATGTTGAGAGCCACAGTTGCTTAGAAACAATTTACACAAGTCAGGCATGAAGACATAAGCATGGTACTAACCACTGTTTACACTACCCTCTTTATGCAGTACACTACTTTTTACTCTAACCATAGAAAGACACTGCTAGCTTAGTGAAGGCATGTCACCTATGGACCTATACAGCGAACTATTGAACATGTAAATTACCCAAAAATGAAAAAATATTAGAAAAACCATTTCGGCTATGGAGAGTTCCTGTAAACCACAAACGCAAGATTGAGTGTGTGTGTGTGTGTGTGTGCACCAGTTAGGTGGTTTATGAGGACACAAATTTGTACAATAATATGGGTATGGCATAGCAGGGCTCTAGACTGCGACCATTTTCGAGAGTGTGCGAGTAAAAATTTGACGTGGTCGCACTTGTGCGAGTGCATGGTCTGCGCTGCTCCAAAGCGTCTGCTTCATACAGCGCGCGCTGCAGAGCCGTAGCACATTGTAGCAGGAGAACGACTTCACTGATCACGTGAAGAGAGGCGCTTTCAGCGCGAGCGCTTAGTGGGTAGAGCCTGGTTTATACTCGCTGCGTCAGCACGAGCGCAACGGA
>JAFVLL020032485.1:0-35064 GCA_021397915.2 Tor tambroides | reverse complement strand
TTTGACTGAATGGTTCTTTGTGGAACCAAAAATGGTTCTTCTATGGCATCGCTTGAAGAACCTTTTGAAGCACCTTTATTTTTAAGAGTGTAGGGCAAAAGCTGCTTTAAACGCAAAGGTTTAATTTAGTTTTAGTTTAATTTAGTTAATAGAAGTTAATTGATAAAGAAAATCTATTTATGACATTATTTTTGACAGCATTCTCATTTTACACATTCTTATTTTACATTTTTACACAACTTTTAGCAGTACTGTAGCTTTTCAGGTAGTTCTCTTGAAGCATCTTGAAGACATTGCCACAGTTCTTCTGGATTTAGTCTGTCTCAGTTTGTTCTGTTTCTACATGTCATTCCAGACAGACTGGATGATGGTGGGATCAGATCTCTTTGTGGAGCGCTGGCTGTTTCAGACTCCTTGTGCAAACAAAAATCTCACTGGATTATTACAATTAATGGCAAAATGAATGTTTGGAAATGTCTGCTGATATTTCCTACTGACACACTACAGCAAAAGATAGAAATAACTGTCTTAAAACCATTTTTTAGCTGGTGAAAATACTAGTAGCCTAAAACTTTTGCACTGTACTGTATATGTATGTATGTATGTATGTATGTATAATAAACTTAATTTCCAAAATGCTCAATTGTGTTCTGTGTTCATTATTTCAGCAGGTCATGGTCAGTAATGACCTGAGTAACTACACGCTGTGCTTTTAGCTAAGAGTACATCTACACCCACCCTATTAGAGCATTCATTATGTGAAATAACCTTTCCTCCCTTTCATCACCCACTCATTCTCATTATTATCACTGTAGGTTCCCTGGACAAGCGTGACAAGCAAGTTTGCTTTTGCTTTTCTGACTAATGAAAATAAATAATTATATAATAATTATAAGTATATAATAATTATTAATTATATAATTATTTATTTTCATATATTATTAATCCCTTTAAGAGTCAGATTTGTTGGGCATATTCAACGTACACGGCACAAGAGAATATAAGAAGATCAATAAAGGTTTGCATACTAATAATAATAATACGAATAATAATCATAATCATAATGAAATACATAATATGATATACAAATGTATGTTGCTTATTGCTCAAATATACTCATTTCAAAACAACAACAATAAACAAAATATTAAAAACCAAATATTAAAAGCATGTTATTTCAGTTTCTGAAAAAATCCTTTGATCTATGTTGTTCCCCTCTCCCCCAACACTTCACACAAATCTATTTTTACGACTTGCATTCCCTTAGTGGTGTAAGGGAAGTTTCTCAAGTGTGCAGCTACAATCTCTCTGAGGCAGAAAGACATCAAATTATGAGAATTTGATTGCATTTCATTACGCTGCTAAAACAACAACAATAATAATAAAAAATGTTATGGAGTGAGATATTACACAGTAAAAACATGCACATTTAAATTGTTTTATGAGAAGGTGCTTAACTGCTTGCTTACTAATTTATTTATTAATTAATTAAATAATTTGTTTGTTTGCTTGTTTGAAATAAAAAATTGAAACATCCTTCTGCCAGACCTGGACTAGAGTATCTACAAGCAGGTATGAAAGAGAAACTGAAGAAAGTTGTCAAAGCAACCATTTTTGTTGTTTTATATTCATTCCCCAGTGTTAGTCCTTTCTATCCTTTCCTTCAAGCTAAAGGCCTTGAATGGAAGTGTGGTGAGAGAGTGATTTTTCATTGCTCTGTCCTGTGACAGAGGGTTTGATAAATAGTCTTTAACTTCCCCTCCTCGCCGACACATGAATTATTAAAGCCAATTTCAGCGGCTCTGGCTGCGGCGGTGAAAATGTAAAACCACAAACAGCACATGAATATAAACAACCAGCAGAGATACAAACAAAATCTTGCAGTTTAAAGACATACGTGAAAGCTTCATTACATTCACCAGCATGTTATTATCCAGTCATTACAACCATACATCTCAGAACGGCTGCAGTCATAAGTTTGGACACGCTTCACTGAATTCATGTTTCACATGATTTTAAGGATATTCTGGTCTAAATGATTTTTATGGATTATCAGTGGATGAGTTGTACCAGACTACTGTGTGTAACACTGACCCCCTTGGTTGTTTGAGATACACACTCTTGGCAGGTAAAGATTCATAAGAGATTGAGTAAAGGACTCTGAGGTTCGCATCTAGCCAAAATGTGTTCGGCTGCCAAGACCGAATCTGGATGTCTACAACAATATAACAATGACATTTATATTAAGAAATATCATATGAACACCTGAGGCAGGTGTTCATATGATATTGGTGGCATAGACAGTTATGTTGGCATAAATGCATGCAGCACAGAATGTGGAGCTAGAACAGAAATTAGGGTTGGAGCCAGGGGAATTTGGTGGGAGGAGACTGTGATGTAGATGAAGGATAATCCAGATTCAGGACCGCCTCATAGTCAAGAGGATACAAGAACTAAACAACAGAAAGGGTGCAAAGATAGACTCATGGGGATGAGAACAAGAGGTATAGAATAATTTGAAAAAAAAAAAAAAAAAAAAAAACGGGGAAGAAAAATACTGAATGAGTATAAAGACAAAACATAAAAAGCAGAACACAGCTAGATAACTAGCTAGATAGCTAGCCGAACAGAGTTTGGCCACTCTGGTGTATTACATTGACTTTCACCATATGTGGAAATACCTTGCTTCTGCATACATGCATGCATATTGTTACACAGTATACAAAAATGTCAAATGAACAGCATTCCTGAATACTCAGTAGCCATGATACAGCATATAAGCAATACCTGGATGACATTCAGACACTTCAGAGATTCTGAAGTGTGCGACCAGTGGGCATTTTGCTCTCCATAGAATCAGGAGCCATCAGATTCAACAAGAAAAATTACAAAATATTACAGAGAACTTACTGCACGGTGTTAGCTAAAAACAAAGTTGTTACTTGTGGTTAAATTTGAATTCTTGAACAACTCTTGACTAAACAGCAGACTGAAGATTTAAACAAAGAAGATTAGATTAGATTAATTTAGGGAAAGAGATTTTTGATTAATATTAATGTTCCTGCAGGCCATGATGATGTTGACAAACACAATATTGGACTAATATCGCTGATGAGAATGACACTATCATGCACATAACTTTGGGTCTGGGTTCTTTAAATTTGCACAGCTGTAGTAAGTCATAGTGTAGACAGACAGACAGACAGACAGATAGATAGATAGATAGATAGATAGATAGATAGATAGATAGATAGATAGATAGATAGATAGATAGAGAAATCTCAACGTATCTCAACTAGACAGACAGACAGAAAAACAGACAGACAGACAGACAGACGGATAGATAGATAGATAGATAGATAGATAGATAGATAGATAGATAGATAGATAGATAGATAGATAGATAGACAGACATATATAGGCAGACATATAGATAGATAGATAGATAGATAGATAGATAGATAGATAGATAGATAGATAGATCCGGAAATCTCAACTTCAGAAGCTCTTATATAAAACTTTACTGTTTTATTCCTATCTATATTCTAAAGGTTTTTTACAGTTTTAGGGGTTTGTTCATATATAATTTGTCTGTTTAATATGACATTTTCCCCTAAAAAAACATTTAGTATTTTTTTCCTAGCTCTTGAAAGTTATGGGGTGATAAAAAGAGATATCCAAAATCCCCTTTGTAAAATCCTTTATATGTAATATGAAAAAAGAATTTTTCCAGTTTCTGTTCTGGAACTGTTCCTAATGTACAGTGATTTTAATCCCCTATTGTTCCAGTTATTATAGAGGAAGAGACAGAATAAAGACAAAAAATAAATAGCAGAACATAGATGTGAGGGCAGATAAAGGAAGAAACTTGGATGCTGATTTGGGGAAACAAACGGAAAGCAGGCCAGAGTTTTGTGAGAGAGTGTGTATGCAAATGAGTGTGAATGAGTTCATCAGTGTTTGGTCAGCCGCAGTGTGCGCACAGCTTGTTTCATTTCCTGTGGGACAAAAATGTCTCCGCCGTTCCTGCTTTCTCTCCATCACCCCATTCGCCTCCCTTCTCCTCAGAAGCACATTCACAATGACATCAGCTTCCGCCAACACACCAGCAGTTGCCATGGCAGCACACAAAGACATTTTGGGGGGGGGGGGGGCGGGGGGGGCGTTGCCTGGCTGACACATTCAGACATGAGGCCGACCAATCCCCTCACTCCGCGCTCAATAGACATTTGCACCGCCAGATGCTCTGTTTGTAAAGCCTTTAAAGACATTGGCTGATTGCATGTTTGGCCTTTCACTTGGCCCGGCCTTTTCTCTGCTGTCCATTATAGTCTGAAACACAGCCATCCCCAGTGCACTCTGGCCATTTCTATTGTTTTTCTCACTGTGCTTCTCAAACTGTGCAGTGACTCTGGAAATTTACAATACTAAAAATGCAGAAACACAATTATTTTGATTTTTACTTATTTCTAATTCTAGAGCTTTGTGTATCTAAGACTCTAATGCATAACCTTCATTCTTAAAGGGATAGTTCACCTTCAGTTGCTGATCCCTAAAGACTTCCATAGTATGGAGAAGAAAAAAAAAACAGTATGCAAGTCAATGGGGACCAGCAACTGAAGGTGAACTTTCCCTTTAAGACCCTTTCGTGCCAGGACAATTTAACCTGTTAACTGTGCTTGGAGCTCTTTTAATAGGTTTTTTTCCCCTTCATATTTTAGCAATCACCCTAAATTAGATATCATTCAAAAGCTTAAACACTCAAAATTCATCCTGTGAAAACTGCTTTGAAACTGGACATTGCTTTACCATAGAATTAGTACATTAAACATTTAATGAGCTCCATAGTGGACTCCATAGTATCTACAATTTTACAATTTTAATCAAAACTTTTTCTAATCTTTGCTAAACATATATTGTTGGAAAGGCAGACAGAAGGTAATAGAAGTAATATTGTAAAAGAAATTTATACATTTGTGACAAATTAAATGAAGTTTAGGTGTGAACTGGTGGCTATTTTAAACAAAACCTCACTGGAAACTCATTTTTTATAATATCAACTTCAAATTTGGAACATAACTTACGTATATGTTAGATATATGGCTTTGATTTTTTGCAGTTTTACATTCCAAAATATTTTGTAAAATATGTAAATATATTCTATTTAATAATATTCATTTATCTGCATATATTACAATGTCATTATCACAATATCTTCATTATTTCAGCTCATTCTGCTACAAAGTGGAAGCTCGTATAATTATACATTTATGCATTTGGCAGACGCTTTAATACAAAATAATTTACATTGCATAATATACTGTAATATAATATAATACACATTGAATTACTAATTCAATTACTAATTAATTACTACTAAAATACTACTAATAATTAATATAAGTTTTAATACAATAATGCTAATATATAATCATTAATATAATTGTTAAGCATTTGCATCTATATACCTGTGTCCTCTACAACACAGGATGTGGATAATTTTTTTTTTTTGAGTTACATAAAATAGTTCATCCTTAAAACTCTCCACAACCTCTCATAAAGTTCATATATCATGTTGATACTGAATGTTTAAACAAATTTAAATATTTAAGCTCTATGAGTATTAAACTTGCAGAGGACCTGTCATAACACACGTCTTATGATTAATTCATAAGCAGACTTGTATAAAATGCTTTGACTCCATATGCATTTAAAAAAAAAAAAAAAACTAACTGCAAAACTGCCTCAAGTAAACTAGTACATGTGTTTAGGTGGATAAAATGTGAATAATGCAGGTGTGAAAATACTAGTTTCTCAATTCTTTCACTGTCATCCTCTCCTTCCCTCCCACTGTCTGTCTTTTCCTACCTAGAATTTTCTGGGATGGTGCTGGGAAAGGTAAAACTAGGATAAAAGAACAGTAACAGGGAATGCGTGAAGAGTTTGAAAGTGGGAGATACGCCGGTCACGGGGAGTTTTCCTTGCAGGCTGCACCTTTTTCCTTCCTCTTCTCATGATTTCTCCACGCTCAACACACTCTTCACACGTCCCTTCTGCTTATCTCGCTTTCCGTTTATCACAGTAGGAAAAACTAATGAAATATGGTACAAAAAAAGAAAAGAGTGCTGCTTTCATCCAAACTTTACTTAGAGGACTGAATTAACATGCATCTTTCATCATCATCATCAATCAATCAATCAATCAATCAAATTTTATTTATATAGCGCCATTACAACAACCTAAAAGGTGCCCAGGGCGCTTTCCAGTATAAAAACAAGAAACACAGTAGACAACAATAAATAAAAGCACAAGTATACATAAAAACAGCAATCAAGTCAATGGCTACATTTCAAAAGCTTGTCTGAAAAGATGTGTCTTCAACTGCGATTTAAAAACACACAACTCAGTGATGCTTCGAAGCTGTCCCGGAAGTGCGTTCCACAGCTTTGGGCCCTGAACGGCAAATGACCGGCCTCCAAACTTTTTATAACTGAACTTGGGTATGACCAGCGTGGTGTATTCAGAGGAGCGCAGAGTTCTGAGAGTCAGAGATCATCATCATATGCAGTCAACTCACAGTCTTCATTTAACTCTGGTGAACCACACACTGACAGTGATTCCCTATGGATACATATACCACATATTGTCCTACAGCACACTTCTATAAAAAAGAAAAAGAAAAACAGGGCTGTCAAAAGAGCAAATGATCTAATCTAGATTGGCATTTGAACAGCATGAAAGGACATTTGACTACTGCTGTTAGTGGTCAGTGAAGAATATTCAACAGTGTGCAATTATTTTTCAGGGAACACATGGCTAAACTAGTTACAGGCAGGTCTTGACCGCATTACAATTCCATTTCACTTCGCCAAATGATCTCCAATACAATTGCACATACATACAATACAGATACATAGATGCGCACAGAAACTTCTTGTCAGCACTGACCTGTGACTTTATCAATAAAACAGTTTCACAGCAGAAAAAAGCTACAGGAAGGCTTGCAGCAGCAAGGTAGTAATACTGCTCTTCTTGAAGCAGTTATACTTACAGTTTTGCTGCTGCCAAACATAATAATTTAACAGCTCATGGTCAATTATTTCTCACATACTTCACAATGACAGTCAAGAAATCTAATTTCGAAGCGCGAGGATGTAAACACAATTCAAACAATGAAACTTTGGAATTTTTGAATTGAAACTTTGAATATTTGCAGATTTATTTATTTACTAACATTAATATTTTTCAAAATTTCTTTAATTTTTTTTTTAAATATATATATATATATATATATATATATATATATATATATATATATATATATATATATATATATTGTGTAGGGGAGCAGAGGGCACAAACTAAAGAGGGGTTAGTTGTAACACATTTGGTTTAATTATTTCCACACATGCTAGCATAACCAAATTTATGGTATTTACAGGTGCATCTCAATAAATTAGTATGTCGTGAAAAAGTTCATTTTTTCTTGTAAGTTATTTCAAAAAGTGAAACTTTCATATATTTTAGATTCATTGCATGTAAAGTAAAACATTTCAAAAGTTTTTTTGTTTTAATTTTGATGATTAGAGCTTACAGCTCATGAAAGTCAAAAATCAGTATCTCAAAATATTAGAATATTTACATTTGAGTTTCACTAATGACCATCCCTACAGTATAAAATTCCGGCATTCTGTTCTTTGAAACCACAATAATGGAGAAGACTGCTGAGTTGGCAATGATCCAGAAGACGAACATTGACGCTCCACAAAGAGGGTAAGTCACAGAGGAATATTACTGAAAGGTGTGGCTGTTTATAGTGCTGTATCAAAGCATATTAAATGCAAAGTTCACTTTCTAGGAAGGAAGAAACAGAAAAAAGGTGCACAAGCAACAGGATGACTGCAAGCTTGAGAATACTGTCAAGCAAAGCTGATTCAACACTTGTGAGCTGAAGGAATGAATTTGGAAGCTGGAGTCAGTGCATCAAGAGTCACCACGCCTGCACGTCTTCAGGAAAAGGGCTACCAAGCCTCTGAACCAGAGACAACGTCAGAAGTGTCTTACCTGGGCTGTGGAGAAAAAGAACTGGACTGTTGCTCAGTGGTCCAAAGTCCTCTTTTCAGATGAAAGTAAATTTTTGCATTTCATTTGGAAATCAAGGTCCCAGAGTCTGGAGGAAGAGTGGAGAGGCACAGAATCCATGTTGCTTGAAGTCCAGTGTGAAGTTTCCACAGTCAGTGATGATTTGGGCTGCCATGTCATCTGCTGGTGTTAACCACTGTGTTTTCGAAGTCCACAGTCAACGCAGCCATCTACCAGGAAGTTTTAGAGCACTTCATGCTTCCTTCTGCTGACAAGCTTTATGGAAATGCTGATTTCATTTTCCAGTGGACTTGGTACCTGCCCACACTGCCAAAGGCATCAAAAAGCTTGGCCTGTCGAGCATGGCGTTACTGTGCTTGATTGGCCAGCAAACTCACCTGATCTGAACCCCCATAGAGAATCTAGTAATATGTCAAGAGGAAGATGAGAGACACCAGACCCAACAATGCAGATGACCTGAAGGCTGCTATCAAAGAAACCCGTCTCCATACCACCCTCAGCAGTGCCACAAACTGATCACCTCCCACAGCCAAATTGAGGCAGTAATTAAAGCAAAAGGAGCCCCTAGCAAGTATTGAGTACATATACAGTGAATGAACATACTTTCCAGAAGGCCAACAATTCACTAAACATTTTTTTTTTATTGGTCTTATGAAGTATTCTAATTTGTTGAGATAGTGAATTGGTGGGTTTTTGTTAAATGTGAGCCTAAATCATCACAATTAAAAGAACCAAAGACTTAAACTACATCAGTCTGTGTGCATTGAATTTATTTAATACACAAGTTTCACAATTTGAGTTGAATTACTGAAATAAATGAACTTTTCCACGACATTCTAATTTATTGAGATGCACCTGTAATAGCTGCCATATCAACATATTATTATTTCAAGAAATGTTATTTCGGCTCATTTATGTGTCTCGTGTTCTGTGAGGGCTGTGTGTGGAGGGAGGGGAGTGTTGTGTTCATCTGTGATTTTCTGAATGTGTTTGTTCATATTTTCCCACATTATTTTGAACTATACTGTATGGCTGTGTTGCAATCAGCGTCCCAAGCATGGTTGCAATGTGTTCATTGTTAAACTCCAAAATTTGATTATTTTTAATTCATAAAAAACGCCATCATTTTATTTGAAAAAGTTCACAATTTTATTTTATTGACAAAATATTTAGTTTGTCTTGTATATATATATATATATATATATATATATATATATATTAGATCAGATAACATTTTAAGCTGTCATATGGTCATGTTCCAATGTGCCCCTCAGATGTTACAATGTACCCCACCTACGGGGCATATTTGTGACATTTCACTTCCATTCTTTCGGGGTAAAAAAAAAAATATATATATATATATATATATATATATATACACTGTAATTATGAAACAAAGCAATATATTTCTGCAAGACAAGTGTGGAATTGATGTGGATAAAAAAAGTACACTCTGAACCCCATGTGGACTTACACAAACTGAGGTGGTCAAAAACACACTACTGTTCAAAAGTTTGGGGTTTAAACATGATTTTGAAATAATTTAATACTTCAGCGATAATTATTTAAATTGCCATTTTAAATAAATGGTTTTCTTTTTTTTCATTAAAGAATCCTGAAAATAATGGTGCTCACAAAAAAAAAAAAATATATATACACACACACATATATGTATATATATATATATATATATATATATATATATATATATTACAATAGAAAAGTTTATTTAAAATTGTAACAATATTTCACAATATCCCTGTTCTTAACTGCATTTTGGGTCAAATAATGCAGCATTGGTGAGCATAAATGAATTCTTTCAAAAACTAATGTGTGTGTAATGGGGCTGTGGGTGAAAAACACACTGATTGGGAAACACTGTAATAGAGGGAGTAAAGAGGTTTGGAGTCTTAGCTGAATAGCAGGAGAGACGAACATCAAAACGGTCAGCACGACAGCCTATGAGGTTTACCACAATGACAGTCTGTTTTAAAAAGAAAAGTCATCATTTTGAGAGCAAAATCAATAGAGCATGCTTTTAAAAACCCAGAGTCTCAGCTGAGCAATCTCCTTTTTGAAAAATAATCAAAAGAAAAGGAGCAAGGAGCATTGCTGAACTCTGCTCATTGATCTTCATTCAGCCTCCCAATAGAGTCCAAGTGTATTTGACTGATCCGATCTCTGAATCTCGAGTCGTTCCTTCCCTGCTGAGGAGTCAATACCTCAGCTTGAGAGACCATCTTAAAATACCCATCACTTCCTCAGGCTCCCCAAGCGACAGGCTTAGAGGTGTAGTCTCTCTGTGGGTGAACTATTCAAGGATTTGGTTAAGACTTCAGCAGACTCTGTGCATGTCTCTCAACAGACCATTTTACATCTGAGTGGTCTAAATCAAAGAAAAGGATCTTCCCTGGAAATAGCAAAGCAAGCACAATTGTGTGAAGGCCTTTAAAGGTTTAAGTGTGATAAAATTTCCTCAGAGATTCAGCAGGTCATTCTTTATACATCATTTTTTGTAAGACATATATGAACTGTATTTCATTTCATAACTGGAAAATAAAAGCTAAGCCAGCAGTAGTGGTCTATCTATCTATCTGTCCGTCCGTCCGTCCGTCCCTACATTCTCTAAAAAACACTGGGTTAAAAACAACCCAATTTGGGTTGTTATTAACCCAAGGGCTGGGTAAATAGGACAGAACCCATATTGGGTTAATTTTACCCAGCAAATTGGGTTATTTATTTAACCCAGCATAATGGGTTGATTTTACCCAGCTAATTGCATTATTAATATTACTAGCTTATTTTTTTACTTCATACATTAAATAATATTTACAGAATAACATAAATCCTCTAAACTTTTCTAAAATACTCCACACAACCACTGTTTTGCATGATAACTTCCTTTATTTTCCTTTATCATTTACAGCATTGTTTATATCGTTCTCAATAGGCTATACATATTGCCTATATTTAAACTCCTTTAACAAACATTAGAAGAAAAAATAAACATTAAACAGATGTAATTCACGTGTAATCGACCAGTTTCTGTTATTCTGTTTCCACCGTAACGGCGCTGGCTCTGGTGCCCGAGCTGGAGTCGTGTTCGGCGGGAACTGCTCACGGCTGAGACCGCCGCCCTGCGTTTCACTCACAGCCGAAATATACCGCGACTGCGTCCATAACCTGCCCAAAAACAAACAGTAAACAGCTCTGAGGACATTTTAAAGTATTGTATTCTTTATCTTTATGAATCTTTATGAATAAAATCGTTTATTTTATGCAAAGCACCAGGCTTTTCCATCACGCGAAAAGACCGCGACACAGGTGATTCACATCGCGCGCCTGTATCTTGCTCTGCATAAAAGTGAACGATATACAGCACAGTAACAATTTTATAGACAAAATAAAATGTACACAAACCTGTATTTTACCGAAGAATGCATCAATTCGATGGCGCTTAGAACTGCTCTCTCGTGAAGAGAAGATGCAAAATCCCCGCGATAAATAACTCAACCGCTGGGTTACGTCTGACCCAGGACCTGAGTAAAACAAAAACTACCCAAACATTGGGTTGTTATGTCCGACACAGAAGCTGCAAAACAACCCAAACACTGGGTTGTTATATTTGACCCAGGGGCTGGGTAACACAAAAACTACCCAAACACTGAAAAAATAACCCAAAAAATTACCCAAAAGGCTCAACCCAGCATTTGGGTTAAAAAAATAACCCAGGATTTTTTAGTGTACTTTTCCTATATTAAAGGCTTTCTATAACATTTAGATTTTTTTTGTGGTTTCTGATCAAGTAAATTCCATTTTTCAGTTCAAATTTTAGTTGTTCTCTGGTAAAAGGGTACATGATAAGGAAAATTCAGCTTTTTTTTTTTTTAAGTAAATTTTTAGTTTTTCTCTGGTAAATGGGCATATGATAAGCCAAATTTAGCTTTTTATTTAGTTCAGTTTTTAGTTGTTCTCTGTTAAATAGGCACATGATAAGCCAAAACACTGTTTGCATGATGTACACAGGATTCTTTCATTATTTATTTATTTACCCTAGTGCTCATGAAACAATGCATCCCATAAAAATCTGTCCCAGAAACAAGTGCACTCTAATGGCGGGACATGTTACCGCCAAGATCCAAGACCACTCTCCTTGAACATGTCATGTGTGAAGCAAGGCAAAGCCGCGGAGCTGATAATTTATTGTTAAGAGACACTGCGTTTACAGTACATGCAGAATTCCAGCATCTCAAGGCCTGTGACATTATCATGATTGTTTCTATATGAGATGCGGCAGACAAATTCACACACCAGAAGCATAAACAACCTCAACCTGTCAATGAACAGAAAGAACTGTCTTTATGAAAGCTGTGTGAAGCACTCAACATAAAGCAAGTGCTTTCCAATGCTCTTCCACAGTGTGATACTGTCTCCATCTGCTGGTAGAATCATGGAGGCTACATGTTCAGTGCAAACTTTAAACATACTGATGTATGAAAGCACACTTTCATGTTACAAAGGTCAAAGTACTTTGTTAAAACCAAACCACATGCTGAGGTGGTATTCTGCAACAGATGTTCTGAATAATAAAACATTAAATACAGGGTGCATGTTCACAAACCATCAAGAAATGTTCTTTATAACACATTTGAGCATAAAATGTGTTAAAAAATAATGTTTAATAAAAATTTGTTAAATACAAATGCTGAGTGGGACTTGATTTTATCCATCAGGAACTAACTGGATTGTGAAAAATGACTGTTACACACCTGAATGAGTCAGGCAGTTAAAGATGTGAAAAACAAAGAGGGCTTTACAGAGGGAAGTCATTTCTGAGATGTTACTATATTTTGATAAAACATTAGATGAATCATGAATTGCGACATAGAGGAACTTCAATATGGTGAATAAAGCCAATTTAGTGCATGTCTGATGAAATGCCATTGAAGTGTAAAGAGCCTGGCTACAAAGTAGTTCAATGAAGACATTTTCAAGAACACTCATAAAGCAGCTCTTGTATTCACGAAGTCTAGTGAATGTCAATAATTATCCTTATGAATAATTATAATAGCATATCCAATTTCATTTAATGTCTGATCCAAAGCCTTTTTCCATTGTCAGGCCAGTTTTATTGCTCCTAAGAAGGTGGAATCCCCATCCAGAGAGATATTTGCATGGGTCCGAGGTATCAGAAGCTCCAGTCTGTCCCCAGAGTCCAACTTCACTATGCCTGCACATCACATGCTCAGTTACATTCATTTGTAATAATAGGTACATTATATATTTATCCATATATGGCACTTCTCTGTGAGACATTTACATTACTTGAATGGTAGTATTATTCACAGCAGTACATTATATTTAAAATACACAGTTTTAAATTAAAACTAATTATATGATATACTTGTCATATTTGGAATACATTTTTAATGCATTTACTGGTCGTATGCTATTTCTGGACTTCCTGACTGTGTGGTAACAAATGTGGTCTAGATTCTGTAACTGGGTGCTTGTAACAAAAGAACATGCTTGGGTCATATTTCAACCCAAAACGACAAGAAAGTAAGAAATCATATTTTTGCTTAAGCTCCATTTTCTTTCTTTTTGGATCACTAAGGTTCCTAAATTTTTGTTACCGTAATATGAAAAAAATTCTCATTACTATGTGTGTGTGTGTGTGTGTGTGTATGTATGTATACATAGATATAGATGTATGTATGTATGTATGTATATATGTGTGTGTGTGTGTATGTGTATATATATATATTTATTTATTTATTTATTTATTTTTTTGTACATATATTCCAAGCTTTGGCAATATTGTATTGTTTACAGTCAGTAAAGCAATTTTGAATTTGAATTTATAATATATAATATATATTATAAAATATATCAAATATTTTGTAAATAATGAGATTTACAAAAACCTGGGAAGTAAAATGTCCAGATACATCACAGTAATGAGAATTTGCACATTGTAACTCTTTTGTAACACTGATAAAGGAGACGCTCACCTCCGGTGTAGCAAGTGTTGAAATGATTGACTCGATTCATGCTCTGAATACAGCGGAACAGAACAACGTGCTGACTCTCGTCTCCTACCACGTTCTTCTTTATACGAATCACGATGTGGCCCATTGCGAACGTAGAGTCTGTGTAGTAAACCTGGGAAAAGGAGAGCTTGAAACAATGAGGAAAAAACACTGAGCACGGTGTTGGGATGTTTCAAAGAGGCCAAAAACTCAGGAATGTGTCATACATTGAGAATTTATATACCTGACTATAGATAAAGAAGAATCCTTCCTCTTTGACTAAAATGGTGCCCTGCTCTTCCTCCAGAGCTGAGCCACGCTTCAGTCCGACTTGCCATGGGATGGCTGTGCACATTTCCAAAGCAAACTCTGACAAAATAAATAAATATTTATATAAGTAATACGTAATTTTTGCTGTTGGGTCAGATAAAGATTTTAAATGTCTCTTACTTCCATAATAGTCTAAACATTATGATATGATCTGAGCTGGCATGTGCCGCTCAAACTGTTAAGATCCAACATGATATCATGGCAGTTGATTACTATTTTACGTTTTAGCGATTCATAAGTTTTTGTACGATCTGCTCACACCCCAGTGACAGTTATGTTCAGAGGTTGGGTTAGGAGTAGGCCATTTTTAATTTTATTTTACATTTTCATACATTCCACATTGTATGATTTCATACGAAATTGCCACCTCATAAATTAATTCATTTTTCCCGTGAGATTGGGCTGTAAGCTCAGACCAAAATAATCAGGGACTTTGTTCAAATGAAATGCTCTGACCTATTTTAACACTGGGATTTCTCAGATAGATATGCAGAGTAGTAGGTGCTACATCTCTGCAGCTTTCCTCTTATTACCTCACCATTGCACGTTTCTGGACAGACATCACTTACCATTGCAGAAGTTCAGAACATGTAATTGAAGGCCAGTTATAACAAATGCTCTTTTTGGACTGGAAATGAAGTTTTGAGTTCTGAAAGTTACAGTGTGTTTTCATAGTACAATGAACTCTTTCATGGCTCTAGCAAAAAGCAAGGTCATAATTGATAAAATGGATCATTTGAATGTAATCTAACTTAAGTCTATGTCAAATTTCATGTTATAAAAATATATTTACAATACTACAATTTTGCAAACTCCTTCAGTACCTTTCTGGAAGGTTTTTCTCCTGTTGTCTGCCATCATTTGTAAACAGGGCTGGGATTCTGTGGAAAAATGTTTTCATAGGGGAAAAAAAATGACTGAATGTAAATGTATTATTGTTAAACATTTCTTAAAGTATTGTCTGTAAGGGAAGAATGATTATAGCGGTGCGACTTTAATAATAATATTATAAGGGTTTTGCATTCAGTGACTCATAAAGCAACAGGATATGCAAATGTCTAACAGTGCACTTTTGCACCATGTGCAGGTTTTTTTTTTTTTTTTTTTTTTTTAATTCATTTAGTGGTTTTAATCTTACACCATCTGTGCTCCGCACCATTCCTGTCAGTATACACACACAAAAAAAACCACAGCTCTTCTCAGTTAACACTCAAAAAAGAAAAGCCGAGATGAGCATCTCAGAATAAGCAGAAGTGTGCGCTTGCCTGCTTTGTTTGACGTATGACCCCGGCTCCTTTTTGACAGGACAGTATGATCTGTTACGGAATCCTCCATCTCAGTCTGCTGCAGATACTGTACACAGACAACCAGAAATCCTCCTAAATATAAACAGCTCAGACATTTTCTACAAGATTAAGTTTCAAGATGGTCTGTTATTGGCATAAAGATGGTCATTGTGTGTGGTAGATTATAATGGCCAATTTGACCAGCATGAAAGTGCTCAAAATATATCTGCATTTAGGTTGGTCATTAGCTAAACCAGTTTAGCTATTTTTTTTTTCCCAAATAGATGGGACTGGGGCTAGCTGTTGGAATTTTTTCCTCTAGTGATTTTTTCTTATGTTAGGAATATTTCTGAAAAGTCCATTTCTATATAGGGACTTACCTTAAAGTCTATTGACTGCAAAACATACTAACTAACGTCAAAATGGAAACCTGCTATTAAACAGCCTATTATAGGCTATTTAACAACTTTTCAGCAAAACAAACAGTAACTGTAACAGAAACACAAGCATGAAGCACCAAATAATTCATTAAACAGCAAAAATCTGAATTTAACTGAGCTGGATCATGCACTATTGCCTTTTATGGAGCTGCTTATAGTAGAACTGAACTAGTTTCATACTTGATGTTCAGAGTTGAGTAGATTACTTACAAATTGCAATCCATTACTGATTACACATTATGAAACATGATGAAAATTGTAGTTAGTAACGTAATCTAGGTTACTCGTTGTAGGTAATTTATTCTGACTACTTTTTAGAATACTTTTATTTAAAAAAATCTAACTTGTTTTAAACTTACCATTGAAAATTCCATATTGATATTAAAAAAGCAAAGAGAAAGAAAATATATTACACTTTTTTTCAACATGAAATGGGTTAAATGTTATATTAAACCAGGGTTTCCCAAATTGGGCTTAATATAAGAACTGCAGTGGGTTTGTGAGTTGACAAAAAAAAAAAAGCTAATCAAAAAAATAGAAATGTTTAATTTGTTTACCTGCATGTCAATGAGACCATTAAGCAACATCAAACTGTAAACATGCAAATGTGCTGTAAAATTACTGAAATATTAACTTCCTCAGAGATATTTCAAGAAATTTCATTCCAGAGTTGTTTTGGCAGACAAAACATTTGGGAATCCATTTAAAGAAGAATTAGGGAGAATCAATAAATTATGAAAGATTTACTGCCACTGTGTAAATCATATGTAATCCATATAAAGTAACTGTAATTTGCATTAATGAGCATTATAAAATGTAACACTAATTGCAAGTATTTGATTTTTGGAATTTGATTTCATAGGTTACATGTAATCAGTTACTACCCAGCTCTGCCGATGATGAATTTTACAACATTGACCATGTTATTGAACTGAATTAAATCAACACCGAACTGACTTGAGTTGAACATCGACATTATTAGTTTCGTAACTGAGGAACTCCAACATTAACACAGTTCATTTCCTGTTTACAGGCCATGTGTTTTCAACACCCAATTGGACTCTTGACTCCAAGCATTACAGTAACTGAGATATCACCCTTCAGACAAATGAACTGCTATTTATGCAATTCCTTCAAATTCCATCAAATGTGACCCTGGACCACAAAACCAGTCTTAATTCGCTGGGGTATATTTGTAGCAATAGCCAAAAACACATTGTGTGGGTCAAAATTATCGATTTTTCTTTTATGCCAAAAATCATTAGGACAATAAGTAAAGATCATGTTCCATGAAGATATTTTGTACATTTCTTACCATAAATATATCAAAACTTAATTTTTGATTAGTAATATGCATTGCTAAGAACTTCATTTGGACAACTTTAAAGGTGATTTTCTCAATATTTAGATTTTTTTGCACCCTCAGATTCCAGATTTTCAAATAGTTGTGTCTCAGCCAAATATTGTCCGATCCTAACAAACCATACATCAATGGAAAGCTTATTTATTCAGCTTTCACATGATGTATAAATCTCATTTTTGAAAAATTGACACTTAAGACTGGTTTTGTGGTCCAGGGTCACAAATGAAAAACAACAACAGCAACATTTTAGAAAGACATTTGATGTACATGTATTGTGGTCCAAACCTCAATTCTCTCTTTGGTCTCTTCTTCTTCCTGCTCATGGGTTTGTTTTTCTGCCCCCCGCATGGGTTCTTCTAGTGTCCCACTTTGCTCCTCTCTCTTGCGGACCACCTCAGCTCTCAAACCCTCCACCTCGGCCTGCAAGGCCAGCACGTGGTACAGGGAGATCACAGACAGGGAAGAGGAGGTGATGGCAGCAATGACCAGCACTAGAAACAGCCAGGGCAACCTTCTCCTTTCACCCCGACCTGGACCAACATCTTCCGCAGGCATGGTGGAAACAAACTTTTAGAAAATATGGTTATTAGTGAATAAATGTAGCCTGAATGGCATATGGACAGGTTCTGAAGAAGCTCTATTTCTTTAAAGATCTCAACTCACCTCAAAACGTCATCCTTACAGTGAAAGGTTTCTACTCAGAAAGAAGCTTGTCTGGAGTTTTTTGTTACGCCTGCTGAATCCAATTCACCTTCATATGGCATGAATATTCCTCTGAAGCTCTTAGCAAACATTTCTTGGAGAAAAAAACCCCTTCCTCTTCAAGCTATTTGTTGATGTGGAATAAGGGAAAACTCCTGGGATCTCCAATTGAAGTCAACCTTAGTTTAAAAGCAACTGTACTCACCAAAAATGTCTCGTCTGCTACAGTTCTCCAGCTAACGGTCTGGTTTTTGTGTCCCTTTCCTGCCGAGCTGTCCACACCCACCGTATTTAACACTGCATTGCAACCGAAAGTTGCTTTGTCACCACTTGCTTTGTGGCTGTTCCGACAAACTGCGTCAAATGCGCAAAGATAAATAGCAGATAAATGAAAATGTCAGACTTAGACTTGTTAACCATAAATTAATAGCACACAGGAAAGTATATAAATGACAGTGACAAGGGAAAGCTATTCTTGGCATAAAGTCAAACATAAACAAAAAAAACCATCAGTTTCTTTCCCTTTAAAGTGGAGTTTCCACAGTGAAATGCAGAAAAAGGAACCAGTGGCTTCAAAGTACAAATAGACTCATGCAGCCAGTTATCAGAAGGGTTTGATTCTTTATTGCATGTCACCACACAGAAAATAGAAAGTGTGATTCAATTGTATGTACATGAACAACTGATTCGAATAGAAAATCCATAGCTCAAAACACAAATGTCGAAAGAATAAGAAAACCCTCCTTGCACATTCAGAACTGAATCTTTCCGCTCTGCTATTTACTGTAAAAAGCAAATATAAAACATGAGCAGCACTTTATATTATTTCATATATTCAGTTTATGAACACGATGAAATGAGAGATTTCAACATACAAACTAGCCCCAGAGAATGGCCAGAACATGCCAATGGTGTGTTAGTCAAATCTAGTAAACTCTTAAGTAGTTTTTTCATTATTTTAATCACATTTCAGCATTTTTGTTTCAAGGTTTACACTCAATCACACAGACATTCAATAAGGTATCATGGCACGTCACTTTGAGTTCAACTAAATGTCACATTGCAAATCATTTTAATTTAGAGGCAGGTCTTATGAATTAGGCCTATACGATCAATAATGACCATTACGAATGTTTCTTTTAAAATCAAAAGGTCAATAAACTGATGTACAAAAGTATCTTATGTATTGAAACCATCCAAAAGCTGAAGTCTTGAGAACTTTTTCTCTTGCATTGGCTGGTTCCACTTCTTACTCAATTACAATTGTCCTGTTACTACATAACTAACAACCATAAATAATATCAGACATAACTGAAGACATCTAGAGCTCAGCTGTGCTACTATACAATCTCGTAAGCACCCTTGAGAACGACGGGGCCCAAAGAGCCCGTAAAATCCCAAAAGGTGGACTTTGGAAGCCTGACATAACCTCTGGTTTGAAGATAGCAATATTTGCATGCAAACTGACATAGGATCACTCTGCCTTGAAATCTGTCATCTTAAAATTCACAGGCAGTTTTCACGCATTACAACAGACGTGAGCGTAAAAGTGCATCAGAGCTAAACGAAATGTGCTGAGCATCTAAAGCATGCAATAATTACAGACTTGGATGTGCATTGATCCAACACCACATAATGGGCCAGGTTTGCAAAGTCCACCGTTCACTTTTAATGGGTGCTTGACAGTCAACCACCAATGTGAGACTACAGAAACACAAACCTCATGTCTTTACCCCTGATTCGATACGTTAAATAGTTGAGAAAAATGATACTTTTGTCAGCTTTTACTCTTCCACACCTGTATGATTTCTTTCTTCTGTGGAACACAAAAGGAGACATTTCAAAGAAGGTGCTGGTTGCTCTTCAACTACAATGAATGAGGACAGAATCTCTCAAGATGACTTGCGGCCCATATTCCAAGTCTTCGGTAGACATATAATAGCTTTCTATAATTTCAAATAGACTGAAATTTTATTTGTTCTTCATTGAATCATCATGAGAGTTCCTTCTGAATGAATCTGTTTTGCAGTAAAGATATCATAATTCTCACTGGAAAATAGTTTATAGTGAACGGCAAAGCTTCTCAGCTGTCTTTCATTGTGTGACTTCAACATAAGTCATATGGCCAATTTTTACGATACTTAGACTTTTATCAATGAGTCCTTTTGAAGAAGCTTGAGGCTTCTACCTGCAACTGTATGGGAAAGAGTGACTAACGTACTCTACAAAATTTCTCCTTTTTGTTCCACTGAAGAAAAAGTCATATAGGTATGGAAAGACATAAACGGTGAGTAAATGGCAATTTTCATTTTTGTGTTAATTAATCCTTACATTGTTGTGAATGTTTCTGTTTTTTAAAGGAAAATGCAAGAAAATGGATGCGTGACAGTGCAACAGTCACCAATGGGCAGGTTTTTCAACATGATCCAAACAAAACAGGTCATTGGTAAAGATCTGATGTTAAGCACTTGACCTTTTTAAAAGAAGGGAAAGATCTTATTTACAAGTTGTGCAAATGGACTGTGCTTGGAACACTGTCAAGCAGCTGCTATGTGCGATTTCACTCTAACTTTCAGAAGATCACTAAGCCTGAGAGAGAGTAAACATACTTTAGGCTTGTTGTGTTGGTATTTTCATTCAGTGCTCACAGTGAACTGTAGCCCACATGAAAATCAGTACAGAAATCTACACTTCTCACACACAGCTCCATATGCAAATCCAAAACATGGGATCAAACCACAATGAGCCGATTTCCTGAGTGGATATTAAACCTTCCGTAAAAAAAGAAGGCAGTGTGATAACATAAAGCTCTAACACATTACAGCCGGGTACAGAAGATTGAATGCATGAAATGCCATAGACAAAGATGATTGAACTAGGATAAAAGGCAAACAATTATTTCAATGAGCCCTCTGTTCTATTTATAAGGAAAAAAAAAAAAGAAAAAAAAAAGGGAATATATATTCCATATAAATGTTTGCTTAGTAGTTTGTTAGAATTGTTTAGTTCAGTAGTAGCTCAGAAAGTAGTTCTGACCTTTGTGATTAGGCAAATAACTATTTCCAATTGCGTTTGCAGGTGGTAGGGATTTAAGTATACTTTTGAGAAATTGTCAGCAAATAAAGAAATGGACTGAGAGGGCATTAAATTCTTGAGGCAGATGCATTCATACTTAATATAAAAACTGACAAAAAATATTCTGAAGTCTTAAAAAAAATTCAGCCTTCTCTATTAAATAAATGAAATTGTAACTAATGAATTCTTGGTGTGTGATCAATGGAAAGAAAGAGCTTATGAAGTTGGGGAGAAGAGAAATAATAAAAAAGAAAGAATAACTTGTACATTCTATCTGAGAGGGTCCAGATTTAGAGCAGTCAATAGAAGTTACTGTTCTAGATTATGGTGACGTTGGCCGTCCCCTGGGCCGTCTCTTCTCGGTCATGGCTTTTAAGAAGCTCCTTCATAAACTGCTCTAGGGCGGCAAAATAACCCTGGCACTGCCAGGTGTCATTGTGCGTGCCCTCGGGAAAGATGGCGAGGCGTTTAGTCCGAGATGGCGACAGCTCGTACAGCTGTTTCATCATCACCGGAGGGATGAGTTGGTCTGATAAGCCCGAAATGAAGAGAGATGGCATACGGCACAGTGCAACATGTCTATACGACAGAAACTTGTTCTTGTAGCACCAGAGCGGTAGGTAACGCATGGGGAAGAAAGAGAACAGCGTGGCCGCCATGTGCGGGATGCTCAGGAAAGTGTTCTCCACCATGACGGCGGCCACTTGATGTGGGTTGCACGATGCCAGACGGATGGCCACAGCTCCACCCAATGAGCGACCGAATAGCACCACCTTGGTCTTGTCGATGTCCGGCCGGGTCATGACGTAATCCAAGGTGGCCTCGGCGTCCTGGTACAGTCCCTCCTCGCTAGGTTCTCCTTCGCTCTTTCCGTAGCCTCTGTAGTCCACCAGCACCACGTTGGCCTTCAGATTGACCAGCATGAGCAGAGCATTCGGGACGCGGTGGCCGATGTTCCCCGCATTGCCGTGGAAATATAAAATGGTGGGAGCAGAGGCGGGGTTTTCGCCAGTGTAACGGAGCAGAATGAGGTTGAGCCGCACGCCGTCTTTGGTGCGGATGTACACGTTCTCGTGGGGGATTCCCGTTGGCATTGGAACGTAAAGGCGCGAGGATGAGGGCTGGTCGGGAAAGTAGAGCAGCACGTCCTGGAACTTGTACAGGATGCCGGCCACAGAGGCCAGGATGAGTGCCAGCAGGATGAAGCCTCCGTACAGGTGGAAGGTCAGAATGAGGGCCAGCAGGGAGACACGGCAGACTCCCCAGGACCAGGTGCACATAGTCAGCAAACACGCCTCCAGTGCCCCCCATAACCTCCATGGCTTCTCCATGACAACTGGGATGACAAGAGTCTCCAAAACTCACTGCAGGCGTAATCTGGGGAAACACAGAAGGTAGGTTTGTAGGGTTTGGCGGTATTATTTTATTTTACTATAACACAGGGCTGACAGCTAATCGATAAAATTGATAATAATCAATAATGAAACTCATCGACAGCGAATGTCATTATCGATTAGTTGCGTCTGCCCACCGTGCAAGGAAAACGTCCACCAGTCGCTTCAAATTATACCACTGAATTTCGCATTTCTATGGACGAAATGAATCTAATCCTAGAAGAAACAGAGTGAGCTGATTCAGAAAGGTGCGTGATCCAAGCTAAACATATGAATGCTTTATTTTAAATTTCAAGCTAACGCATTAGCGTAACATAGCTCATCCTGTTAGGCACTTTGACAGATGCGTGTGTTTAATGTGTGATATGATTCCTCAGCGCAAAACTTTAATTTTACGGTCATATCTTTATCTGTAAATGTTACATATTCATACAAGTGTTTCTTATTTTGCATTAAGGCTCGTCTTGACAGTCTGCATTAAACTTCAGAATTTACTAAACTAGCGGTGGCGCTTCAAACAGACTGTGTGAGAATGTGAATTACAACTCCCAATGTATTTCACTTCCATAATCAGCAAGACGAAACGTAGAGTAGAATTTAAAATCATGAATTGATTGGATTATGAAAAGTGGGCATTACCATAATGGAGCCAGACTGAGACTAAGAACTTGATCTTCTAAAATTACTTTTCTTGTTATGTTCCTATGTGATGCTAGGATGTGTTGTTTTTGTGCATTTTGTCCTGCCACTGTCTGTTTTACATTGTTTTACTGATATCAGGAGGTGCTGTGCCAATGAATCATTGCTGGAATCCCAGGAACTTACAAAATGGGCATGCTGGCGTTCATATGGTGGCTTGCTTAAAGGAGCTTAACAGGTTCTTTGTACGGCAGTGGTGCTATATAGCACCTTAATCACCCCAAAGAACCACTGAAGAACCTCTGAAGAACCATACAAGAGCTTAACAGGTTCTGTGGTAGCAGTGCCAAAGAACCGGGGAAGAACCACTGAAGCACGAAGATTTGGTGCTATACACCAATAGTGGTTCCCCTATGATTACGATCCAAAGAACCACTTTTAGTGCTATATATAACCATTTTTTTTTTAGAGTGTATGAATTGAAATTTACTACAATGGCAAAAACTGTTTTGAATCACTTCTATGCTTTTCCGAGGTCAAAACATCTTTTTGATTGCCCTGGAATACTTCTTTAAAATATGTGGAATATTCTTTAAAATATGCTCTTTTGTGTTTTGCAAAATAAATAAAGTCATACAGCTCTGGATCGATATGAGGGTGAGTAAATGACGACAACAATTTTAATGTTTGCTTAAAAAATAATAAACAAACATTTTATAATTCTAATATATATGATTAAACTTTACTGATTAAACTGGAATTATTTGTTTTATAATATTAGTCTTACTGTTTTCTCTCTCTTTAAATTTCACCTAGCCTATTTCTCTAATGGAAATGTCCAAATAGAAAGAGACAATAATCAAATTAGATGAAGTGCTTCTCATCTGTAAAGTACTTCATTCACTGGATTATCCAAAAACAGGCTTTCACACAGGTTATGAAATATATAAACATTTTTTGTTAACTATATTGCATTATACACAGTTGCCATAATGTAAAATTACTTGTGATATAGGATTTTGGCCACACCTCCTACACCTACCATGACCTTTACTGAAATACCATGGTATTACCCTCTGATATGGTCTCACCACAGGACCTTGCAGAGAGCTGGTGCACATATACATTGTGAGTCATCTAAACACAGAGAGATAAATTCTTTACGGTATTATCTGGTGACACAACACAGTGCTGTCTTGAGCCCTCAAGGTGTTTAGGGACCAAGTCCAGTCTTGACCAATCAATTACACTGGAATGCAGATGAGGATCAGGATTCACGCATTCATCTATACTGCACACAGAAACATTCAGAATTCACAAATCGAGCCCAGATCACCATTACTTTCGCCATGTAATGCAATAAAATAGAAGCTGTAAGTGTTACCACGATCTGACCCCAATATCAAATCGCACAGCAAAACACTGTCAGCAGATCCGCACTAAACCCCGCAAATTTGGTTTTTCATCCAGCTGTTGACAATGTGAGAGAGAAAACACCCTGAAGTCCAAACCCAGCTGACACGAATCATAAACGCACCGATGACAGATTGATGTTGACAGCAGCTTTTTCCCTCTGGACTGCATGTACTGCACAGCTAATACAGCTGCTAGCCATGTCTACCACACATCTGCTCACAGTCTGATACAAAACTACTCACATCTATCGCATTCTTCAGCGGCACATCTTCAGAGAGCTGAGCTCACGGGCAGGTGAAGCGGTCATCTATACGGACAGCTCCCGAAATATCAGCTGATCCACTGTGGCTAGCAGCAAATCTAGCCAGACTGCTGCTGCTGTACACTGGTGTCGCTTCTAGGAAGTTCCGGGCGGAAGCAGCGGAACCTTCTGCTGACTGTCAACACGTACTGCGAGTTCCGTGTTTATAAGCGTTTATTCTTGTAATTGTTACACATATGTATCCAATAACGTTGCTATTTATAAATCGTTTACATTTATACATTTAAAACACATGCGACAACTTGCGGAAATTAAAATCTGGCAACTTGCCCCTATATTTATGAAAAATACCTGTCAGTAGGCAATCCTTCTGTGTAGGTGACTCGGCTGTGAATGTTTGTTAGTCTATTGTGTTTACTTATTAAAAAGCAAAAAGCATGATGATATTAGATGGTCTTTTATTTTGGGGAACAAAAACAAAACAAAAAACGTAATTTAACAGTGAATTGAGGTGATGATTTATATACAACCATATGTGACCATGGACCACAAAACTAGTCATAAGGGTAATTTTTTAAAAAAATTGAGATCTATACATCACCTGCAAGCTGAATAAATAAGCTTTCCATTGATTTATGGTTTGTTAGGATAGGACAATATTTGGCTGAAATACAACTATTTGAATATCTGGAATCTGAGGGTGCAAAAAAAATCAAAATTGTGAGAAAATCGCCTTTAAAGTTGTCCAAATTAAGTCCTTAGCAATGCATATTACTAATCAAAAATTAAGTTTTGATATATTTACGGTAGGAAATGTACAAAATATCTTCATGGAACACGATCTTTACTTAGTATAGCCTACTAATGAATTTTGGCAAAAGAAAAATCAATAATTTTGACCCATACAATGTATTGTTGGCTATCGCTACAAATATAGCCATGCAACTTATGACTTATGTGGTCCAGGGTCACATATTATCATATCACATATCTTAAAAAAAATATATTAAATTTAAAAAATAAACAAAAATTTAAATAACAGTGTTTTAAACATTTTTAATTATTTCTAATGCTTTTTTTGTACATTTCACTGTAAAAATAAAAATAAAAAAAGTTAAAACAAATTATAAATTAAGATTTTTTTATTATATTTATATAATTAAGCTTTTTTTTCTTTTTCTATTTATCCATTTTAACCTCCTCTTGTAATATGGCAATCAAAGGTCATCCGCAGGCCCTGGTTTGGGCATCATACCATTTTTCTACTGGAGCTGGTGCTGGAGAACCCTCTATGTCAACAACAGATGACCCGATTCGCTTGTTATCTCTTGCTGAGAGCGTTGGTCTCTTCTGCTGAACTTACATATTTAACTGTGTTGTTGATGTTGTTAATTTACCTGAATTCTGATAGCTTTTAAAAATGGTGCCTTTTAAACTGTGGCCTGTAGTAGAAGCTCCGCCAGCTGATGTTCCGTTGATCAAGACCAGCGAGGTTTTGTGACGGTTCGGAACCAAGATCTGGGCACTGGCCCAGGATTTAATTTTTTATTTATTTATTTTTTGAGTGGAAAGCTCAGCCCGGTTCCCAGTTGGGCTCTGGCACCAGCCACAGTGGAAAAGCAGTATGTGTCTTAGAGAATCTTCATGCTGATCCATGTCGATAGATGGCAGTGCAACGCCTACTATCTGTGATATTAGTATTTAAAGTAACTGGAATCTTACCTGAAATCTATTACTGCTCCATTGCCCTTGTCACAACTTCCCTAGTCTCCCCACCCCATAAATATAATATATATATTCTCTTTATGTACATGTTAAAAAAGGTAAATACAATACATTTCCTGATAATTCAGCTGTGGTAACTCACTGTTTTTAAAAAATTATTGTCAACTATAATAACAGATAGCCTATAAAATATACAGTAGCTAGATTTTATTATATGCATATACATTCAATGATTTTTCCTTTGAGCTTTCATAGTTTATATTTCCTCATGCACAATCACAATGGGATAGTAGTCAAAGTGATCATTTGAATGCACTAATAACACATGACATCTGATATAGTGGGAAAGTTTCACGTAAGCTTTGCATGAATGCTCAGTTCATTTAAAGAGAGACTTAATTGTCAGCACTGGTACTGCATTGAAGAAAATCTCATCTTGTGATAAGTCTTTTCAGAATTGCCCGGTCTTGGATATTTGCTATAATAATTTTAGGGCAAATCTACGTTCAGACAGGTATAACCTGTGAGGTCAACTTCTGTGTCAGCTTATAGGACTGTTTACTTTTGTCCTTACTGCTCTTTGTTACTTCTGTTAGGTGTGTCAGTCCGGTTGATCAGGTTTAACCTGTAAACTTGTATAACTAATAGGTCACTTCAGACAGTTAAACATACATACCTTACCCAAGAAGTCTTGTATTATCCCTTAAACACAAGAAACCTGCAATGAACACATGATTCCTATCCTCGTCTGAGTCAGACAATTTCGCGGACAATTTTCACATGTATTAATGATTCTGAAGACATTGTTTTATGTCTAATCTTGATTTCCTCTTTTCCCACTTCGTTGCAGATTATAGGCTAAATTTTACATTTTGAATTCTTCTTTTTGTCATTAAAACCAAAACGTAATTTAAACAAATATTCATTCTCATTTTGTGGATGAAAAAAAAGGATGTGGTGGAAAGTTTTTGATATTTTGAACTCAGTGCAGTGCTGTGTTATGTGTAAAATCTACCATTATATTCTGCCAAAATATAGTTGTTTTATATAGTTATTATTTTACATACAGCCATATGACACCCAAAACTTACATTTCCCATAAAACTACAGTTTGTAACCTCTTTTGACCTTAACAATTTATCTGATTGACAACACACTCCAAATGAAGCAGCATCCAGACACAAATGACCAGACGATATTTGTTATTTCATCAGAACACAACTTTAATCATTTTAGCAGTATAATCATACCTTCGAAAAGATCATAACTTGTGAGATTGTTTTATAAATTATTTCATCAAAGTTGCTTGTAAAAAAATTAAATAGGTTACTGAACTAAATCATCTATAATATTACAATATACCGGTAGTATATAATATTTTTTTTTTTCAGTAGTCATAGTCATAATGTTATCTCTATATGCCTTTAAACCTTTATCTTTTTTCTTAAAGTCATTGCTTTGCACATTCCATCACACACAGCATCACAGCCTGCAGGTGCCGAGGTTGTGACCAAGAGGACAGTTCTTGTGATGAAACCACTGCGCTCTCAGTATCCAGCTCAGCACATACCAACCAATGATCTCTGACACTTACAAAAGAGGATTTAAAAAAGGACACCAACTCAGAACACAAGGAAACCTCCAAATCAAACAGAGACACACATTGTTTAGCATTCTCGTAACGTATTTACAACAGAAAAAAACAACTGAGGTCGAGGGCTGCATAGGTCCACAGGATTCAGAAAAGAAAGTATTTCTGCTTGCTAAGTGATTACGCAATGTGGAATACTACTTACACAACTGGATCAGTACTTGGAAATGACCATAAAACATGTGCAAGCATAAAATACCTCTTATAGTAGGTTTGGTGGTGTTTAGCGATATTAGCAGGCATCTGTTACATTCAATCTCGTTGGTCGCTGAGACAAACTGTATGGTGATTGAATCCCAACAAACACAGAGAAACATGTTACAAACGTGACATATCTGAGCGACCATGACGTCGCTCTCAGTTTAGGAATATGTTTTAGTCAACACTTTGTTGTGAACGGTGTCGTCTGAAGTACGTTTGGTGACCGATTCTACATGTTGCATTAGACCAAATATTTATGAGGCAAACCGAATGATTATATTGACATGAGTGTTGAAACTGACGGAACTCAAATCCTTCCTGGCTTTTAGAGCGTCGCAGTATATATATATATATATATATATATATATATATATATACAAAGGATTCCCGAGCGAACAAGCGTGTATGTGCGTGTATTACAGTGTGTGTGCACGCTTGTCTTGCTGTAACAAACATCCAGAACTTCAAAGCAAATGAATAATAGTGCTACGCCACTGTCATTAGCCCACCTCTCCCTAACTCATCTCTTCCTTAACCGTCAGGCTCAGCTGGAGAGGCTGAATTAGTTTTGTTTGGAGATGAACAGAGGGAGTCATTTCTGATCCGTCTGCTGTTCCAGAGCAGGTGGTCCGAGCTGAATGTCCAGGGTTATAAACCAACTAATAAGCTCTCGAGAGGGTATACTGTATCTCTCTGTGCTTTCCTCTAATTATTCATTAGCAAAGTCCTCGGCACAGCAAGCTGGACTGCCCTTATACATCTCAAATGGGCCTGTTGTGCCTTATCATATGGTCAAAATTCATCATAAGCGTGACATAGCACTGTGTACAAATAGCTCTAGTTATGGTGTTTCTGGTAACATATTGGTTTAATATGAAATGGATTAATGAATTAATAATAATAATAATAATAATAAAACAACAAAAAATGACATATATATATATATATATATATATATATATATATATATATATATATATATTTCTAGATAGGAAAAATGACAAGATGGGCCTAAAGGCAATAAGTCAGAGCTGTATGGGTAAGGATATTAAAAGTCATTATTATCAGATATGTTTGATAAAACTTCACAAACCCTGAACAGCCAAGAATTAGTGGTTTGAGTACATTTAGTTGAAAATTCTGAAATTTAAAAACAGTGGAATAAAAGGAGCTTCTCTCCCAGCATTTGACCGTTCAAGTTAAATGCTTTTTTTATCAGCTGAACTGAACTGCATTAGCAGTCGATTTCAGAAAACAAAAAATCACTTTGTGCTTCTGACACCTCAAAAGGTCACCGCTAATGGTAGTTTAAACAGCAAAAGGGCAAATGGATTGATTTGTTCTCTTAAAATCCAAGTTATTAAATTTGCCTCAGAGTCTGTTTTCAGAGTTTAATGGTACTGCATGTGATGGTAATACATATTAAGAGAAAATCAGCTTTTTTAAATGTAGTCTAAAGGCGCGGTCACATTGGCAAAACTTAAGCGAATTTCCAAACTAAGCAGCTTAATATTGGCAAATGTGATGAATTTGCATGTTCAAAGTTGAATAAATCTGAATCCGATGTGAAATTTCCAATGAATTTGCGCGTTCAAAGTTTGAGAAATCTGAACACGATGCAGAATTCACTACAATTTTACACTCAAATTTGATCAAACCTGAATCCGATGCACACTTTGCATGGGAAAAAGTTTCCCTTCATGTGAAATTCCAGATTGGGCTAATTGACTACACAGAATTTCACCGTACAAAGTAAATGTGACCGCGCCTTAATGCAGACAATCTACAGATATGTACAGGGAGGGAATAAAATTACATGAAATGAATGTGCGTCATTTTATTCCTATGGCATGCATTATGTTAGCCTGCTTTACACAATTGAGATATGGCTACAAAACACTTTGTTTTTCTTTTTTTTTTTTGTTAGCATACTTAGCCTTAAAGCTAGCTGTGATTGATATATGACATATGTATATGTATCTAACACTGACAACTATTACTCATGTCGTATGAGATGGAAACACAGGTGTGAGGCCTGCTATTTCAACAGGTTCACACTGAGGCTGTCTAGAGAACTTAAACTCAAGGCTTCGTTTTGTGTTTGTGTCACAGTGACACATCCTCATTAGAGCATACCTGTAGAAATAAAAAGCATAAAATAATATATCAGCCCTTAACTTAGCCTCTCCTCCACACAAAGAACAGGATTCCTCAGCCCTGCCACCTGAGACGGGCCTTCGTTCTTCTATCTGGAGCCTCGTGATTGAGCTCCTCAACTTCCTGTTGACGTGACTATCTCAAGGTTTGCAACAAATGAACATCGTTTTCACTGAGTTATTCATGCCACGTGAATCTCTACATGCAGGAGAGTTTGAATGTGTGTGGATGATGGGTAAGCCCTTTACTGTAATAAAGAACGATGGATCCTCTCTGTGCGACTGGGGTAATTTGTCTCGTAAGCTCTGATTGGCTGGGTTCATGCTGCCAAATAGCAATTTGGATGGTACTCGGAGTAAGAGCTCCTCTTGTTTTCAGATCGTTAGGGTTTATTTCTTTAAAACTTTAGCAGCATAGTCTAAACTCTGGTTCTAACATGCAATTACAGAATATAGGGAAGAGAATATAATACCTTACTATAATATATAAAACACGAATGGTGCTAAAACAGATTTGTGGACGTCTTTTTGCAGATTGAGGGAACAAACAGAAGTCTGGATACCTAGACCTTTCAGTCGAGCGCTTAAGCAAATAAGCGACATTAATGTACCCAGACCCCCAAAGCTACTGACCTGACCTCACAGGAAATGACATCATACCAACAACAGAAATATCAGGCTACCTTAATAAGGTTACAGGATCTTAACAGGAGGATCTGAGTTTGAACCTGGGGTTTTATTGGGTGTCTTGGTATTTGTCTAGGCAGATTTGTCAATGGATAAACTCCAATAGAAACCCTCATAATGAATAGAGCAGCATTCAGAGAGTTTGTGATTACGAAGAGAAACGAGAAGAACATCTAAGTGGACACAGGGATGCAAGCACAGGCACACATGCACACGCTCTCGTCCATTCGCTCACATAGACACACGCTCAGTCTTGAATATTCACTTGGATACTGTACATTTAACTCATCTGTCTCTTCCAATCCTTCCTGCACAAAGACCCAAATGAAACGAAAAGAAACGTGAATTAGATCCTGTAGTCATCTAGTGCAACAGAAATCTAAACCATAGACACAGTGTAAAAAACATGGTGCGAGAGAACTCCGCCCCCTAGAAGCCTCTTTCAACAAAGGCTACGGTGTTGTCCCTTGTTCTTGTTGCTTGATTGGATTCGTCCAGTGTTTGTTTAGCTTCGTCAGTTTGCTTGGTTTGTTTTGATTGCATGTCCCCAGTCTCTGTACCAGAGGTCCCAGCAAGTTACCCACGGTCCGTCACGTCGCTGGAATCAGCACTGTAACCGAGTGGCTATTCCGTCATTCCTCGTTGGAGGAGCTGGAGGTGAGGTTGAACCCGGTGGGATTGTGGGATGCTGTGAGAGTGGCAACAGTATGAAGGAGGACGAGGACCAGCAGGCAGAGTTTGAGTCTGCTGTTGCACAGTCTAGAGGCCGCTGACGAGGTCAGGGATGTCCCGTGCTGACACGACGGGTGAGTTCTTTTGAGAGTGCCTTTGGAGCTGTTGTCCGCCCTGCTGTCCCATCGGACATCGCAGCACTCTGTCTCTGCGTCTGAGGGGTTGTCCTCTTGGAGCCCTGGGCCGGGAAAAGACACAAGTTAAGGGCAATGATATATGTTCATCATTAAGTGAAAAAAAAAAAAATTCAAAATCTAATTCTTGTAGAATGTACTTTTTGTTCATGTTGATTTTGTATGGTTTGGATTATTTATTTGATTGATAAATAATGTGAAGTGGTGTGACCATCAAGGTTTTAAATCTTTTTTTATTCAAGTATCACAAATTGTTGTGTTGTCATAATTGTGAGTGTACACATCTTAATGATTATTTTTAGAAAAAAAAAAAGTTAATATATTTTTCACAGTATTTTTTCTTTACAAATCATGAATGATCAATTGTGAGTGTACACACCTTAATGATTATTTTCATTTAAAAAATGTAAATATATTTATTAATGTGAAACTTTTTTTCTTTTCACAAATCATGAATTCTTAATTGTGAGTTTACAAATATTTATGATTAATTTAGGAAAAAAATGTTAAAATTTTTTAAATATACACAATTGGATTATTTTAGAACAAGAAATGTTTTTTTACACAATTTTTCACAAATCATGGATTAATAATTGTGAGTATACACATATTAGTGTGTGCTTTTGAAAAAAAAAAGTTTTTAAATCTAATTTTCAAGTAAAAAGTTTCTTTTCATGAATTATTAATGTACAAATATCATTAAGTGTTTGAGAGGTCTCATGACATGACATTTTACACCCTGAACTAACCTCATCTTGTCATAAAAAGGTCAAATTATCTCATATTTTATGAGACTTATTGAACTTGACACACAGTCGTGAGGGTCTGCAGGGCTTGTCTTTAATATAATATCATGTTGGTTGCACCACATGACATTTTACAGCCTGAACATAACTTGGTTTGTCATAGAAAGGTCAAATTATCTGATATTTTAAGAGACTTGTTGACCTTGACACAATCATGCAGGGGTCCCCTCTATGATATTATTGCTTATGTTTTTTGTATACTCTCTCATACTTCTGCATGTTGCTGTGATCACCCAACTTTGTTGATCGATATTAAAGGGATGGTACAACTCACAATTAAAATTCAGTCATCATTTGCGCACCCATGTCATTCCAAATCCAACTGACTTTCATTCTTCTGTGTAACATAAATAAAGATTCTGAAGAATGTTGGTAACCAAACAGTTTCAGTTTCCATTGACTTCCAGTTCAATGGGAACCACAACTGTTTGATTACCAACATTCTTCAGCATAATTTTTACGGTCAACTGAAGAAAGAAACTCATGCGGGTTTGAAATGACTTGAGGGTGAGTAAATAATGACAAGGGGTGAACTATCCCTTTAATAAGCAGGCGTGAACTGTTCCTTTAATATGGGCAAGATATCATTTACTTTTCCACTTGACCTTGCCACACATACATCATTGATGACAGGTGTTTATGGTCATGTTGTGATGATGATGGAGGCATACGGTGGTGTAAAGTTTAGCACTGTGAGACCAGTCTGTGTTAAGTGGGGATACTTAAAGCAATTAAAGGGCAGGTAATTACAGTGTGACCACTCAGCCGGTCTGTGCTCTTCTGCTCTCAGTTCCCCATTTATCATTAGTCTGTCTCATTATAGCACAAGCCTGCAGGCCATTGGGAGGCCAAAGCACTCGTTCACATGCACCACTCAGCATGCACCCTCTGAGATTAGGAGAGGAGCATATCCCAACAAACACTGTTCGGGGCAATTGAGTACACCAGCCTTATTCTTAACATTCAGATCAGAGAAAGCCTATTTCATGCCCTTTGTATTCATACTCATGATCGGCATAATGATTCAAGTCAAATGGAGGATAATTTAAAGATAAAGTATTTATGAATCCAATGAGTCAACTCAAATTTTGTGCAAATATGATATGATCATGCTCATTCATCCAATGAAAGTGTAAAAGCAGAAAGAAGAGGGAAGAATTGTACTTCCTGTTTTAGCCATTAGGAGGCAACAGAGACCAAGTGTTTAAAAAAAAATCAGCAATACCAATGGAAAATGCTGCCTACTCAGGAAATAAATGGTCCAAATCCAGTGTTTGCATAACATCCTGTCTACTGTGATGCCTTCATTTGGTTGTATCCTTCGCTGTCTATGACATCCCACAATTCTGTATGTGTGTTTGGGTGGTTAGTAAGAGGATAGAAATGTAATTTTGTCTCTTTTTTCTTGAATTGATGACAATAAGCATTGTAGTCATTATATGTCTCTAAAGTTCATTTGAATTTGTTCTATTCCATCAGATGTGACATTTTGGTGCTGTGTAAGCCGGTCTGAAATCAGTTTTCTTAAAAGGTGACCTCATACCAAAATACTGTCTACCTCAGTGATAATGAAAATGTGTTGCTGATATTGCTTTGCTCGCCTCCTCTTTCATATGAATGTGTGTATATGTGCATGTACATAATGTACATAAATGTATACATGTGCTTAGATGTGTGTATATATAACAGACATGAGTATATAAATATCTTTTTTTTTTCTAATTGTTAGTATTTAATTTAATAGTATTTAATGAATGTCTAAATGGACAAATAAACCATAAAAAAGCAGCCACTTGCCATGGCAAAATTTCTCATTTTTGTTTAGTTTAAGTTGAAGTATTCAAACAACTAAACGGAAACTAACAAATATTATAATTATATATCAGTGATATTAAACAAGACTGGTATGCAGTGATTGAATATATATATA
>JAFVLL020032484.1:0-25119 GCA_021397915.2 Tor tambroides | reverse complement strand
CTTATAAATTCAACACATGTTCCACATAATTCACACTAAGTGTGACAATCAAGGAAACAGGCAAGTGCGGGCTCCTTACGGCGAGATCAATGGGTTTCATTCTGCATGGTACTCATTTTTAATTCATTCTTATTTATGGCAGGTAGCTAAAGACCAAGACCGCAAGAAGGAAAACAGGGACAGCGGGATGAGACATAATATTGTTCAAAGTTCTTCTTCATGGTCTGTTTTAAAGCAGACGATTCGGTCAATTTGTGTTACTATTTCTGAGATTTGTGAAGTACAATTAAACCTGCAATACAAATAGAGAAATGGAACACTCTCAGATATGGAAATGAAAAGTCTTGTTCAATTAATGGAACTGAAACAGTAAAAGTAAACAGATACTTTTTCTGGCAGATGCTTGGCATTGTTTTTTTCATGTCGCCTTTTTTAATCTTGATTTTCACAACTTGTTGTCATGCTCTGGTCGAGGAAAGGCACACAAAGACAAAGATAACCTCCATAATATCTAATAGTAATAAAAGATGATGAAGACAGGCAAACAACAGCAGTAACACAAACAACAAACGACGGCGCACTGAACAAAGGAGTGAGTTTAAATGAGCCAACTAATGAGGGCAACACAGGTGCAGAAGGTTTACTGATAATTAACTAAACAAGATAATGACCTAATGAACTAAACTAGGACAGGAACAAAACCAAATATGGGCAAACAGGAACCTAAACCAGAACAGAAGACATAAACTAAATGAAACACACAACAACAGAGTTCATAACTGTGACACTTGTGTGCTTTACCTGCTGAAAGATCCCTTTAACATCTCACAGTTTGGACTTTTTTCCTCATGTATATCTTGCAATTCTGCATTTATATTTCACAATTCTGATCTTTTTTCTCAGAATTAAGAAAATTTTGAGTTAAAAAAAATTTAATTCAACAAAACAATTAAGAACAATTCAAAAAAAAAAAAGTTCACACAATCAGGAGTATACAGTTTCTGCGCTAATAGTGTCATCTAGCAGAACTACAAAAATAAAGCATGTTTTCAGATGACCTTTGCAAATGCCTCTTTCATGCGTCACGGTTCTCTTAACTCAAACATCCCAAACACAGCTAATACAGGTCTGTAAAAAAAAAAAAAAAAAGTAGGCTACTTTCAATAAAAAGTCTAACATATTGGAGAAACTTTTAAATGTTTAGCTTACCTGTCAAAAGAAACTCCGAAAGTTTGTTGTATTGAAACCCAAACATTCCAGCAAATTCCTCCATCTTGTAAAAACACTGCCAGTATTTATCCTTGTTTTACTCCGTTGTCTGTCTGTGTATTTTGGCTTGCACTTCTGTAACGAAATCTGAATTTCTTTTTCCACACCGACTAAACAACACCATGGGGAACACCACTGGGGAAGTCGTGGCCTAATGGTTAGAGAGTCGGACTCATAATCGAAAGGTTGCGAGTTCGAGTCTCAGGTGGGGGGAATGAATGTACAGAGCTCTCTCTGTGCGTGCGTGCGCGTGCTTTGGATGGGTCAAATGCAGAGCACAAATTCTGAGTTTGGGTCACCATACTTGGTCGTATGTCACTTTCACTTTAAACACCCTCTGGCTCAGACTGCTACAGTAGCCACGCCCAAACTCTCGCTATTGGTTGTATGAAAATACATAGGTTGACAGGCAGGTAGGACATCCTATTGCATTCAAACTGAATGCAATGATTGGATGAACATTTTATGGTCATGAGACTTCCACAGAAGATTGATATATAAATAATTACACTTTAATTATTAATAGCTCTCAGGCTGTGAAGAGACTTTCAACTAATAAAACAAAAAATGTTTATGCAAAACATTGCCTACCCTAGGTTTAATTTGCTACATGTGATTAGTGACCTAGATATAGTGCAGATTTTTAAAAAATTTAAACTTTATAAAAAACTACAATCTATAAAAATACAACAAAATTGCAACATCCATATTCTTATAAGCGATACGTCATTTCTCAATCAGAGCATTATGGAATCACACAGCAGTATCAATGCCCTCTTTTCAGAGATGGTGTTGTTGTGTGTCCTACATTTGGTCAAGGGGTAGAGTCAGAGGTGTGTGTTTCACAGCAGGAGTGTCAGAGACAGATCACTGTACCCCCACCCCGTGGAGAGGGGCACCTTCCACTCCTGTAACAAAACGCTGACAGAAAACCTGACTCTCCATATGCCTCTAACCCCTAACCTTGTCATCCCTCTCACCTCCAAACCTCACAGCATTTTAATAAACAGACCCAAAGTTTATTAAATAATAATAATAATTATTATTATTTTATTAATAATAATAATAATAATAATAATATGTTTTTATAATAATAATACATTTGTTTAATAACTACATAATGAATTCTTTATTATTATTATCATCAGTAATAATAATTTAGTCTTATGTGCTGCCACATTTGGAGGATTAAATCAATGTTGACATAAATCTACATGAAATCATTTGTAATTCAAATGGTTTGAATTACGCCTAACATTTTTGCCTATGCATAAATGCATAAATACTAGTACAAACCATGAATATGAACATCTCCATCCTTCCCCGATGGAAGTGATATTAATATGCTTTAGCTGCATGTCTAAGTAAATATTCAGTGTTTATCATGCTGTGCGTGGCTTGGGTGAGAGGGTAAGGAAATGATTTCAAATATTTATTTATTTATTCATTTTTTAAAAAGTATCAGTTTCTACAAAAACATGAACAAAAAATAATTTAAAATGGGTTAAAATGATCTGAGGAAAAAAGTCTTTATGTGCATGTCATGACAAATGAATGCACATTAAGTTTTATGGCTATTAGGAAATGTCAGTAAACAGCATGTTTAGCTTGTATAACAGAAAAAAATGGATTAAGATACAATTCAGACTTGCATAGTTTTTTAATGAACTCAAATCTTTAAGATATTTGAGTTGTTACGAAGCAGATTTCATTATATGTTTGTTTATACTTGTTTTGAAAACAGGCAACATTAAGGGGGACAATTTCTCAATAACCAAAAAAACTGGGCCATCTATTGTGACCCAGCCACTTCTACTGACACACACATTTCAATGGCCAGAACAAGTGGCAGCAATTTTCCATTTTCAATTTGCTGACCACTTGACCATGTGCTCCTGGTACAGTGGACGAGCTCTTCTCCAGCGAGCAGACGTACACCTGCAGCCCCACACTGATGAGGAGGCCACAATCATCCACACGCCCTTCTCTGTGTACACCTCACACACGCCGCATTCACGCACTCAGCCGCAGGGTTAAAATTAAGGGACGAATTTGAAGCTGTAAGTGAAATACGGTCACAAACAATGGGTGAAATAATAATGCATTCATCTAGGACACGGTGGGCTTATTTCTGTTGCAATACTTAGTGTTTGTGTGTGTTTATGTGTGTGTGCTGCCTCTTCACATGTGTGTGACTGCGTCACAGCCGCCGCTGCCAGAGGCAGCTGTTCCACACCATGGTTTTACATCATTGTTCTCATCCTCTCATTCTATCCTTCACTTTCTGTTTCAGCAACTTGGCTGCGGTTTTTGGACCACTCATCCTTTCTCTTTGTCTTCCTCTCTTATTTTCCCCCTATTCATCCTGCATTTCCTCCTCTCCATTGCCACAACAAGGCCAGCCTCCCCGGAGCATTCCACAGGGCCCTCTCTAGCCGATAAAGTCTTTTCATGTCGAAACCCTCAGGCTTCGAGGTAAATCCTACAACTTGGCAGATCAATGTGCCAAGTGAGCGTGCCAGGGTCTGCCCACATTGCAACACACCCTTAGTGAATTTGTGTTGCTTTGCCTCTGTGTCATCCCAATTGTTTTCCCCCCGTTTCAAAATCTTTATCTCGCACCTCTCCTGTTTTCCACAATGGACTATTATCTGCTGCTTTTCTAATGCCTGCCACTGTGACTGTATGGGAACTTGTGTGCTACAGTCTGCGTCCTAATAATAATAATAATAATAATTATTATTATTATTGTTGTTGTTGTTGTTTTAAAGAGTATTTATTTATTTATTTATTAGGTTTTAACATCATACTCACCATCATCATTATTATTTAAATGTATTATTATTATTATTATTATTATTTAAATGTATCTATTATTATTGATAATACTCATACTACTACTATTAATTATTATTATTTAAATGTACCTATTTTTATTACTACTACTACTACTACTACCACTATTATTATTGTTGTTGTTGTTGTTGTTGTTGTTGTTGTTAATAATAATAATAATAATACTGCTGCTACTACTACTACTACTACTACTTATTATTATTATTATTATTATTATTATTATTTAAATGTATCTATTATTATTAATAATACTACATCTACTACTACTACTACTACTACTACTATTATAAGTACAAGTAAGAAGTGTGTCCAAACTTTTGATTGGTATTGTAAGTTGGATCTTTGCTTAGAGGTCATGCTGAGTGAGCACTGTACTGATGACTAAGTGTTTAATATTCAAGGAGGCATCGTGTAAAAGCCTCCATTAACACATAATCAAAACCACAGGAGCATGCTTACATTCTCATATCTCATATAACTGTACTCCTGGGTCACTGTGTTGTTGCAGGCTTCATGAGTCAGTCCAGCTGGGAAGGGTGTGGAATGGAGCTACCCTCACCTTCAGCAGAGGTGACCCTCCACAAGTGCCCTCTCCTGCCTTTTATCTGCAGGGAAGGTATATATAAAAGGCCCGGGCACAAAGAGCGATAGCCAAGACATCACGTGCTGCGTGGGCTCTTCTCACTCTGGCCCCCGTCCTTTATGGAATGATTTGCATATTGCATAGGCACTGCTGTTTTTACTGAGGTCTTTTTTTTATCAGTCCTCCATAGCGCAGACTGCACACAATGAATCCAGCTTACTTCAGGACATAACTGACCTTTTTTTTATTTCTCTCGTTCTCTATCAAGTTGCCCCAGCGCTCCTCCTCTAAGCTGCCTTGATCCCTCTAGCTCCCACTCTTTTTGTCCTCTTATTTCTTGAAACCTCAAAGTCTCCATTAAACACTGGAAACATCAACCCAAAAGATTCATTCTGCTAACTGAGAGAGAACATGCAGATAACTTTCTTCTTTTCTGTCTATAAAATAAAGCAAAATCCTTCTTTTTTAATGCTAGGTTATATATCAACGGGTCAAGGCCTTCCCAGTTAGCCCCTATTGGTAGATGCTCTAACTACATCATATGGGGGCAAAAAGCTGTTATCTTCATTGAAGGCCATTCAAAAGTATTGAAGCTTGTTTCCACAGGAGAAAAAAAAGGTAACTGAAACTGTTTAATTCAGACTTTCTTCTTTTTTCAATTCTTAGTCAGAATTGCGAGATATAAACTTGCGTGACAAAAACTTGCAATTCTGAGAAGAAAAGTCAGAATTGTGAGATGAGAAGTTTATCTTTTTTATTTTATATTCCATGACGGAAACAAGCTTCCACGCAAAAGTGACCATGTATTCTGATGAAAAACTTTTAGTTGTGGCATTTGTGGCATCATGTTGCTCATGGTAATTTCCAAAATTAACCAGCAAAAAACAAAAATCTGGGTTACAGTGAGGCACTTACAATGGAAGTGAATGGGGCCAGTCCATAAATGGTCAAATACTTACTGTTTCAATAGTATAGCGACAAGAAATAAACATGCTTGTAGATATGATTGTAAATAACTGCTTAATAACCTTTTCTGTTTAAAGTTATATCCAATTTATCACCTTGACAACCCAATGCCATAAACTGTAAAATGACTGAAAAAAAAAAATAATAATAATATACATATATATATATATATATATATAATTTAAACAACTTTACAGCTCAAATGATCCATACAATTTAACAAAAGAATTAATGCAAGTGCTTTTATAAAATAATAAGCTTCATATTTCAGCAAAAATCGAAAAACTGGTTCCATTTATTTCCATTGTAAGTGCCTCGCTGTAACCTCTATTTTTGCTTTTTTTTATTTTTGAAGAATACGAAGGGATGAGCCACAGTTATTTTTGTGGTACTCAGCATCATAACACAAACACTGTTGTCTGAGTTTAACTTGTTCTGAACCTGTAATATGCTAGGTTTTATAATTAGAAAACAAATAACTATCCAAAGATTTCCTTATTGCATTTTAGCAGGCACAAGAGGTTTAGAATGAATATGAAAACGGATAGATTTTTCCAGATCTTCTACAGCTTCTTACTAGAAATCCTCATTCATGTGGATTTGGGTATGCACACATGCACACGCATATTTGCAGAGAGCACATGCAAGCCAGAGATGCACCTGCAGCTGTCTCTGGTCTCCTGCAACACTGATCTGAGTCCTGATCTAGGACAGCTGTTCAGGGGGATTTAGCCTTTTAAAACAAACTATTCCCCAATCTGCTCCACAAGGGCCCAGGGCTGGGCTCCAACCCTAAGCCCCGGCAGTCTCTCGCATCTCCCGGAGGGAACGTTCCCCTGAGACAGACTAACAGAGAGACGGGACCGAAACGTGTCCCTGTCAATATAAATCAGCATCCGGATGGCTGAAGTTTGAGCGTGTGATCCTGGCTCATAATGCTGTGTACATTTTATTTATGGGTTAATGGTGACAAAAAGAGGTGAGGTTTTGTTCTCTTTTATTCTTTTTAAAAGGAACTACACACTTCCCTCCGCTATTCCCAATCACAGCCGACAGGGTCATCGCTGCAGATTAACTCAAAATACCCGATTCCAACCAAGCTGCCACAGATGCATCTATCACGCTGAGACACCAGCATGCTAAATGTGTCTATTTGCATCCCCCTTTTAAATAGGAAACCGAAATCCATCTCTCTTGTGTTTGACAGTCCACATTAAAAAGCCGCATGCGAGGAGAGCGCGCCGGAGAGGGGAAACTTGTTTCTCACACTGTTGTGACAGGCAATGCAAATAGCCTCGGTTTCCCTCGAGAGAGAACAAGAGAGATCGAAGGAAACAGAAGGGGCGAAAAAAAGAGAAGAGAGACATAACTAGTCGACGGGAAATCATATGAGAAAGCGATCGCTACCTTTGCTCCTCTAAAGCAGAAAAAACTCAGCTCTAGCCGCACAATGTTATATCAATAATTGCTGGAAAAAATTAAACAAGTAAAACAATGAGTTTGCCTTAGGCCTCCATCTCTTCAAATCAGTCTGTGCATTTTAAAAGAAGGTCACTTTTTTCTCCCCCTTTGGATTGGTGACACGCGCATGAAACGAGTAGCTGACCTGGGTTTGAATTTAGAGTGTTCATTAATAGGATATTATGCCATATGCTTCCCTGCACTGTCTTATTTTAATGCTTGGCACTGACTTGAGAATTTGTAATTAGCGGGGGTATAATGAGGGTATCAGAGAGGCTAATACAGGGTTGTAAGGAAGGAATAGATTTGTTCACTGTACTATAAAGCTTAAAACAAAGCTGCACCTAGACAGAGTCACATTTGGGCCAGGCAGAGATTACACTGCACATGAACAGACCCAGCTGAGCAAAATAACACTCCCATTCCTACCACCAACCCGAGCCTGTCGTCGCTAATTCACCCTGAAACGTAGGACAAACCCAGCGGTCCGCCACGAAACCATGACTGGAGCCCAACCCTCCTTCTGTACTTCACAGCACAGTGTTCTGAGCTACCAAACAAACACATTTCTCAAAACACAGCGGTAAATAACAACACACAATGTACCAACACAGACGTATTATCCTCCAGGAAGGCGTCAGTCAGGAGTGCCGCAGAAAGCAGACAATGAAAATGGAATTATGGAGAAGGCGACGACTATAATGGACTGCAACCGTTCGGAACACCCCGTGCAGGACTGTGAATCATCTCGACCCAATCATACGCTGGCACCGCACTGTAATTCATTGACTGGAATGGTGACACAGCGAGAGACATGTGAATATGTTTGAGAGCAGCTTTCTACGCTGAGAGGAAAGCCGATGCACGTCCCTGTATCCCATTATCATTATGCATCTTTCCCCTTCTTAAAAAAAAGTGTGATTAGTTAGAAAAGTTCTCAAGCAGAGAGGCAAGCGAGCAAAATAAATTCCATTCGCGCCCCACACATGACATTGCACATAAATATTCAATAAATTAGCCGCAGCCGTTTTATAGATTGATCAGTCATCTCTGGCATTCACTGACAGGCAATGGTAGGGTTGAAATATTAATGCTGACAAATTAGGGATTTCTGAGTAAATGATGTCACATCGCACGGCTTCACTCAGATTTACTCCTTGGCATGGGGCAAATTCAGCGGCACAAGTAACGCACTAAAAACCAGACCCCCACACCCCACCCCACTCCTGCCTTAAAATGACATTCATTATTTTATCGTTAAGCAGGAGTCATTCTTTCCCTGTGCCTTGCAAGGAGAGAAGGAGAAAATTAACTGCCACAGGAAGGCCAAATCTACTGTTGTACAACAATGAAATGCTAATTTATCGATTAAATATTAGCAGTTTGCCCTGCAATAATGGCAGCAAACAGGATGCTGATTTGCAATGTGAATTTGAATGTAAGAAAGTAGAATTAACGTAAAAGCAATTTTTAAAAAAAAAAATCAGTATTTTTACTAGAAAGCAAGTTTGTCAAGAAAGCTTGTTTGAAAGTCTATTTAGAAAGAATAGAATGACAAAAAGATGATGGATGGATGGATGGATGGATGGATGGATGGATGGATGGATGGATGGATGGATGGATGGATGGATGGGGCAGTTGACTCATGTGATGCGATGCAGAAAATGGTTACACTTGTGCTATACTTTCTGATATCATCCCAGGGGAAATACACCTGTGTCCATCAGAAGGGAGGGTCAGGGAAGTCTGGGGTCAAGGAGATGATTTTGCTATGCCTGCACCATGAAAAATGCATGACAGGGTGATGATGACCTGACTCAAAACCAGTCAAAACAAACAGAAATGGCCTGAGACATTAATTCATTACAGTCAGTTTCAAGAAACATAGTATTAACACTTTATCTAAGCTATACTAAATACATAATATGCTATATATAAACTCATTTAAATACGAGAATGCCTGCAACGCTGTTAATTCTTTGCAAAAACATCATGCTCCTCTTCAGACCAAAATCATCAATACAGACTCAATCAGGCCTTTCGAAAATCGCCAAATGTTCATTTAAAGCCACACAAGAAATCTGTATTACATAATGGTGATGAGGCAGACATAGAGGGCCTTTTAAAGATGCAGAGGGTCTGAAATTGACCTGGAGTGGCACTACAAGTAAAGAATGTCTCTGCTCAGCAATAAAGCCCAGTTGATCTGACCATAGTCAGCCTGTAATAGATGAGCTCCCTGCCAGGAATCAATAATATCGGTGAGGAATCGCCCCGTCACGGGACAGCGAAAGATGAGGCTGCGCTAGTCCATCAATACCTGATTGCGAGTCCCTCGGTTCCTTCCAGAATCTGGGCCTAGACCAGCATTCAGCTGGACCTCCAATAATAATCATCAGTTGCTTTTTGAACAGTTATGAGAGTCCGATGATGTATAAAGGTGGGGGTTTTGGAGTTTGTAGCTAAAATGATGTGCTCGTTTTGTTGGATACAACAGGGTTTTTCATTGCAGTGCTTCTCGAGTGTCATCGGTTCAACGGCAGAGGTGTATCCGTGTCTCCGCCCTCGCTGCCTGCTAAAAACTTGTAGGAAAATACCGAATGTCATTCGGTCCTGACTGTCAGTGGCGTTGATGAGTGGAAATAGACCACTCAACTCCGCTCTTAATGCAATCACTTCCCCACGACCCTGCTGCCATCTTTGATGCCAGGCGTTTTGTAAATTCGGAGCAAATTACTCCGTCAGAACCCGGCGGCGCCTGTCTGTCAACTCTGAAGGCGAGGGTGATGTCGCCAAGACAGGTGACTGACAAGCAGGCACCAGGGAAAAACAAGACGAAGAGGAAGCACAGAAAGAGAAGGGTTAGACAGAAAAGAGTGGGACGTGAAGGGGGGAGGGTAGAGGCGAGCTTTTTTACCCAGCGTCCCCTGGGCGTTGCAGTATCAGTCAATCTGAGGGCTAATTCGTGTCAGAGCTTGTATCGTATCTCCTTGAGAGACGAGCAGAAGGTTGCTAAAAATTGAAGTGGAAATGAAGTTGGATGCACAAGAGGATAGGCACAACAATAGTGTGGAGAAATGGGCTTGTATTCCTGATGCACTTTCCCTCGTTGAGAGGACACCCCTGACCTTGTCTCTGTCCTTGCCGCTCACAAATTTGTCTTATGTGCCTGCCTGTCACACCAGATCCACACGGCCTTTCGGCTCTGACCCATGCTTCTACTCAGCAAGTTTTACTTGAGTCTTTCTGGTTCTTACTTTCTCTCTCACTCTCACAGTTTGAAAAGACCTGGGTGAATACACTAAACAACTGCAGCACTTTTGCATGCAGTATTTCAAAGTAAAGCCTGTGTTTTATTCACTAATCTCCAGTAATAGAGTTTAACAAGGTACTAAATGTACAGAAAAAATACTGCGTTGTGGGTACTCATTCATTTCTATGCAAATTAGGATCAAACTTACAAAAGCATTATTTGTAAGATTATTTGCTTTGGTAGGAAATTACAGTTAATTTCAATCAACCGCACTTGTGACACGATGTTTATAACAAAAAATAATTCTGACTTGTTCCTTCTTTTTTTAAAAATCTTGGTTACATTAAGGCACTTAAAATGGAAGTGAATTTTTCAATAGTAAGGCACAAGACAAAAACAAGACGTTACCACACATTTTCACACATGATTTTAGTGTGAAAAAACCACTTACTAAACGTTTCTGTGTGCGCATATAACCGTTATATATATATTAATGTAACAACTGATTAGCATTAATACTAAAATGACTGTAAGGATGATGACTTAAGTGTTTTTAATTCACAAGGTTTAACATGAATTAATGTAAAAGTTTTTATAAAATTAAGCAAAGTGAAACAATTTACTTGTGCTAATCATGTTTATGCCATAAATGGCATCACAAAGCAACAGAGTGATGCTGTACAGTATGCTAATATTGTGCTTCTATCCTCACAATTGGCCTGCAAACTAGAGAACTCTACCATTCAAACTGCACTGAGCACAAAATTTTGGGAAATTTGCAGTGTTACCTGATTTGTAAAATACTTCTCAGGTCATAAACAATGCAGATTGTGCATAAAAACACACTATGCATGCAACTGAATGTCAATTCCCCTTTGAGGTTTAATGGGCACAGAAAAAAAATGAAAACAACAAATGAACATTTATGTAATTGGAGTTTAAAGAATTACAAGGTATGAATTTGCTATCAGCAGCCAGGAAAGACTATGTAAAATATGAACGAATATAAAAAATGACAACAACCTACGGCTTACATACTTTTAAGTGGATAAAAAAAGAAAAAGTCAGGGCAGGTGCATGAGTTTGTTTGACTGATGAGTAAATTAAATGACTTAGCAGCAAATCCACAACATGAGAGGAATTAGACCTGCCTCCCCCTGCTAATGACATCAATTAAGCAACAGATTTGTCCTCATTTTGAGGTTGGCTCGCCTCTGTTTTGTTTCCATCCCTGCTTTTGTGGCATTCTTTGTGAACTGGAAAGCAGCAGCAGATATTTTCTGAGCTCCTCCTCTGCCTTTTCCTGCATGTTCTTAGAGTTAATGAGATGCTAGTGTATGTGTTATCACGAAGGCACCAGCAGCTGCCAACAGGTACGTTTTCGGGCTTTACACAAAACGGGCAGGTGGCGGTTCAACGGCTGCTTGCAGGAAGCTTAATATCTCTCTCTCTATCCTGAGCGGCATTAACATGGAATGCTACCACCAAATCGTAGAGGGAATGGCAGAAAATTAAACACTTGAATTCGGATTCCGCCATGCAACACAAGCGGGGAGGGAGTAGGTGTTTTGAAGAATATTCCAGGGGCTTCTGAGCGAGACGCCGCTTTCCTCTGTGTTAATGACATTTTCAAGAGAACAACAGAGGAACCGTCAAGATGCCTGATATCTGTTCATAACATTTCGGTAGGGGAAAAAAAGAGCACACAAGAGATGCAAGAGGGCAAGTGAACAGGCCGATGATTGATCAAGGACGGTTCAGTTAGAAAGGGCAGCCATGACCTTTGTTTGGTCCACTATGGATAATGTCAATTAATCTGTCAATTTGGATCCTCAAATAGACTTTTTAAAATAAACCTTTGCCCCAGACACTGGTCACAATTAACGCTGTCTGGTTTCCCCTCTAAATACGGCAACACGCTTGTCTCTAGCACTTAAAATGGTGCTGGCTGCTGGTCATTGAGATTTAAGTAATTACCACCCATCTGTCTATCTATTCTAATTGTTACTGTTTGATCTTCTGATTAACATGCTTACACAAGTATCACATAAAACTGTATCACCTTAAATGAAGAAAAATAAATAAAATTTTGGCAACAATAATTAAAAAATAAATGTAAAAATATTATATATATAAAATGCACAATTGATATATATATAAAAAACTATATGAAACAATAATAAAAATTACTTGCATATCAAATATATAGAACCAGTATTCACATCTATGTTTAATCACCCTTATATAATTAATCAGAGTCACCTTGAACACACTCTATGATTAATTTACAGGTGATACAGAGCAGAAGTGGACATGTAAGTGTGTGATATTTTCACGCATACTTGTTTTTCTATTAATAATGATGGATTAAGAGACTTAACTTTCCCCCTGACTCCCACAACTGTAAAAACAGGCCTGGGGAATCGCATGTTCCCCTATCCTCCCCCTCTCTTCCCCTACCCCACATTTCTGAGCTGTTGAGGGAGTCCCAGCCCCCTCACATCATGAATAAGGAGTTGTGGCAAGGCATATTTTAGACCTCCATGGTGCTTTTAGTGTCAAGAGACCAAACAAGACCAGAATACATTAGGGAGATGAGTATCAGGGTATTGTTGAACCTTCAAATACATTTTACATTGGGTGTCTGTAAAATGTCTCGGAAATGTTTGTATTTTACAAAAAGCACAGATTCTCTGAAACGACATTTAAATATTTTTACATATCATGCCAGTGTGGCATGATAATGTCAGTAATCACATAGAACGACATTATGGGACTGTTTCCACAAAAGAGCAAAAAAATTAAAAGGTATTTGAATTTTATTTCTTGTAATTGTGTCTTTATTTCTTGTCATTGAGACTTAATATTGGAACTTTTTTTTGCATAAAAATTAATATAGATATATAGATGGTATAGATACTATAGATAGATAGATAGATAGATAGATAGATATTAAACTAATATTAACTTGTGACTTGACTATTAATTAAGACATTGAAAACTGTGAAAATCTGAAAATTGGAATTTTTTTTCAAGAGTGATAGTAAAAATACTACCTTTCCACAACAGAGTAAAAAATTAAAAAGCAATTTAATTTTATTTATTTATATTTATTTATCTTTATTTTTTGTCATTGAGACTTCATATTTGAAAACTGCTACTTTTTTCTCATAATAGATGGATGGATGAATGGCTAGATAGATATTTATTTTAATTGCGACTATTTCTCAAAATTCATTCTATACCACTGTTCAATAACTATTTATTTATTTATTTATTTTAATATGAGGCAAAAACATGCTTCTATACTATAGAAATGATGAACATTTTGGGAAGAAAAAAGTCTATCAATGTGTTGTGAACAGGAATCATGATTTGGGTATTTCCTACAATTTCACTTATATTCATATAATCTTTCTTTTGTCATGGTGAAAATGTATGAGAAGATGCTTTTCAGAGTTAATTATTTTATGCAGCACCAATAGCATATCACACAACACCTGTATCCCTTTCTGTCTCATGGGAATCTGCAGCTGTCTTCTCTATAAAACACAGGGACAATCCAAGGACAACCTGCTTGTCCTCTGGTGATCTTTGACCTTGAACCTTTTGTGCTAATACCCTCAGCTGCCAATGTCATGGCTGCCTGTCAGAGGGGTCTTTGTTTCCACGGCCCTCACCTCTTGCAAAGGCAGATAAATGATTTCTATTTGTCCTCTGCAGCAAAGGAAGAAGTTATCGATACAATCCACAAATGATGTCAGGGATTTGTCAGTGAAGCTTATGAATGACAAAAACATCCCCCACCCCCTCCAAAAAAAAACACCTTCTCTTCTGGCCAGGAAGACTGAGAGCCCAAACACACTATTGATTTTTTTCCCCCATACCTTCTTCTAAATAGAGGCTCAGGCTACAAAAGCAGGAGCAAGGGCTTTGTGTGCTAAAATGTGGCTAAAAGCTTTCTTTAAAAAAGGAAGATAAGGATTATATAGGCCCACATATAACATCAAACTGTGTAACAACCAGATGGATGCAAGGCAGAGGACGCTGGGTTGGCACACTTCAGGTTTGGCCCAGTTGTTTGTGGAAAAGATTAGGAGAACAGCTGAGAGATAGAAGCAAACTTTGTGACGTTAACCAAAAGGGTGCAGGATGAGATCGAAGCTCTCCAGTGAGAATCACCTTGATTTTTGATACAATGGCACACAGATGCTCCTTCACTGCCAGATGACGAGGTAATGCAAGAAAACTTGGCAGCCAGTAATCTGAGTCACCACAAAATGGAGAATAAACAAACGGTGGGGGGGGGACAGAGGTACAAAAATGGTGAGAAAGAAATATACTCTACACTTACAAATGTTTTTATAGGAGTAACTAACTAAAAATAGCAACACTGCTCATATGACTGCATTTGAGAAGACAGTATTTCATTTTTTTGTACTTTTTCAAATTATTATGATTATTAAACACTGAATTGTTTTAAAAATATTTAAAACCAATTGTACTAAATTGGTTGTTTGGGTTCAATCTTCAGTTAATATTTATTTAGATTATACCTTTAATTAAATGAGCTGGTTCAAATGAAAAAAAAAAATCTATATTCAAATGCAGTATATAAAGGCGATAATGTTTCCTATGGTCTCATAATATAAATTATTGATTGATTGATGTTTATTTTCAGTGCGTAGACAGACAGACAGACAGACAGATAGACAGATAGATAGATAAATCATCTCCCCCTTTCTTTAACATAGTTAGCTTCTTTTTAGTAGTCTGACTATTTTAACAAAACAAAAAACAAACAAAACACAAAACAAAACATTTCCTTTGTGGATATAGTAATCTGCATTTTTAAAAACTGTATAAAAGGGCTGCCTGCTAGGCCCAGTGTTTGGCCCTGTCATGTCCCACCTGCAACACAGAGGAAAACACAAGAATTGCCACCTCTCCAGGAGAGAAAAAAGAAGAGGCTCTTTGGCAAACATAGTGCTGATTAAAATGAACAGCGGAGAGCTGCCGGCGGCAGAAAAGGAAAGGGCAAACAGGCCGTCCCTGCAGGAAGTACACAGACAACAGCTCCTCTCACCATTATCTGACTCATACACTCAGACTGAGTCTGCTGAGTCAGAGACAGAAACAAACGCTGCAACCTCTCAATATCAAACCAAGATTGCCAAAAAACCAACAACTTCATAAAGCAATTACAGTATGTCACTTATCTTCAACAGCAAAACATTACCTTTTGGTAAAAACTGATTTAAAATGGACAGAGCTACAACAAGAAGAAAAAAAAGAAGCTATGATAGGTTAATGCCTTTTTCATCAGAGAAAATAATGAGAATAATTTTCTGAAACTAACTTTTTTGTGCTTATTTTACCACAATCAAATAGAGGAGGACATAACACATGACACATTTAATTAATTATGCATTATGAGTAAAACCAGCTTTTTCATGCTGGAAGAAAAAAACAGCGATCTGATATCCGATAGTCCAATCAGTAGACAACTATGGGAATGATCCTGCCCTTTGCCCTTACAAAAACAAGGTTAGTCCATATCTCACACATTTTTTTCTGAGAGTCTCAACACCACAGTGTCAATCATTACCCTGTGAAAACTTGTCCCAAAGGATTCAGTGAATGACATTCACGCAAGACATTCTTGTAAGAAAACTGCTTGAGACCATTTAATTCAATGAGGTAAGCAACAACCACTTATCTGTGGAAGTATTTTTGATGTAGGTAACCACATACTTACGGTCTGTCCTCCGAGGTTGACACATAAAGAACAGCGCTTATGATCAAGCAGAGAGGACGAGGCCGGGAGGACACAACTCCCCCATTCGGCTGATGGCTGTCATTTGTCTGGACACAGAATGGTTTTAATGTCTTGGCTTAAAACAGCAGAGGATCCTGCCAAGATTAAGTATCAGATCTCAAGGCATTTGCAGAGCATGTGAAATCACTCTCGATGGCCTCATTCTCCCCTAATTGAATTAGGAGCTTTCCCAGCAAAAAGCTGGGCCCGATGCGATTTTCTTTTCTTTTTTTTTTCCTAGAGTAGTAAGGCTACGTGCCCGAGGTGTCAAGGCCAAATCCTTTGCCTAAACCCCATCGTCTCTGCACGCAAGTACCCTGATAAACATCTGATGTGAGGAGGGTCAGCCAGGATCCCATGACATCACGATAATCAGAGAGCAGCTCTCAGCCAATCAGAAACAAAGGAATGGGGTCCGCTCCATCATTTTTATGATGTCATATCTATGGCTTTCCGGACAGACAGCACCAAGTGGCCGGGCTATGGAGGTGGTACATGGATAATCGTTTGTCCTAAAGGTCTTCTAGTTATCCATCTATCCAATAAGGACAAAGCCTTTTAGAAAACTGTTTATCAAAACAAGAAAGCTGTATGTAGAAAATGAATGTTAATGAACTTATGTAATGAAGTAAATGAAGTAAAAATTCAATACTGCATTCACAATTTTTTTTTATTAAAAGGGGAAATAAAATTACTTTTTTCTAAAGTTTATTTAACACATTTAAAAAAAAATTATTTTAAAAATATTTGGGTTCACAAAATTACGATTAGGGATGCTGAATGTAAATAAAATAATCATGGATCTATCACAATTGTTAAACATTACAAAAAGAAGTTTTGTTTTTTGTTTTGTTTTGTTTTGTTTTGGAAGACATGAATGCTTTTATTCTGCAATGACTATTTTATAAATCTGATAACAATAATTGTTTTGTTTTGTTTTGTTTTGTTTTGGAAGACATGAATGCTTTTATTCTGCAATGACTATTTTATAAATCTGGTTCTTTTGATCTTTCTATTCTTCAAGTATTCATTCAAGCATCCTGAAAAGAATGCATCAGTTTCCACAAAAATATTAAGCAGCAACACTTGTTTTCAACATTGATAATAAGAAGGAATGTTTCTTGAGCACCAAATTAACATATTAGAATGATTTCTGAAGGATCATTTGACACTGAAAATTCTTTTTTAAGATAATGCATTTTTTAAAGGTATTTTAAAATATTTTGTCTTCTTTAAAAAACAAAGACATATTTTTATTTATGTATATATTTAGTATCTTAACCTATAAATATTAAAATATTAAAATATTATAAATATAATATTAAAATATTATAAATATTTTAATATTTTACATTAAGATGTTTAAGCAGTGACTAAGCAATTAAGCGTGATAGATCCATGATAACATTTTTCACCAACATGTTGTGGTTTTATGGGCTTTGGCCTATGTATCAGCGTAAGTCCAGCCATAGCTCCAGGAATGAGAGCTGTGACACCTTCCCTGCCTTAATCCTGACCTTGGGAGAAAAAAAAAAGTTGCACAACTTCTCCTTACCTCGGGAAAGAGAGAGAGTTCTCTAAGGTGGCTGACACAACTGCACAGCTGCTTTCTCTATTAACCGCCTGCCCATATTTACATGGGGCTTATAAACAGGTCTCAGCGTTTGGCTGCTGCTTCTTGGAAATACAATCTGTCTGCCACTTATCTGAGAGGATTACTGCGCCCGGGCCAGCTACCGCAGATTAAAGACAAAGGAGAAATTAAAGAGGGAGCTATCAACAAACAGAGCGACAACATGACAGGGAAGTGATCCAATTTCAGTGATAGCCCAGTGACCCTCTGAGGTGAAAAAGATACTGAGCTGAGAGGTAAACCAGTGAGGGACAGGTTAGGTTAGCCAACATCAAGGTACAAATTAGCTGCATAAAATTGCAGAGAATTTTACGGTTTTGAAACAATAGACCAGAAAATAAACATGTTGAGGAAGAGATTCATTTTTGGACTGTTATTGGACAGCAATTATTCCTTATCAATCTTATAAATAAACAATAAATAAAACATGTTGTCTTCTGTGATTACGATAATATTTAGCTGGTTTTATTTTTAGTGAATTACATGGTTTTTAAACAATGCAGCAGAAAATTAAATATGCAGGTTGAAGAATAGATTAATTATTTGACTGATTAAAAAAAAAACATACAAACAAGGATAGAAAGTGGTTATCAAATAGATATTGTGCAGATTATATGTAATATAAACGTTTTGATCTAAAATATGTATTATATTTATCTAGTGCAGAGAAAATTGGGTACATTTTCAGTAACGTACAATACCAGTTTTATGGCAGATATTTCTTATGGTAATTCTTATCAATTTTATAAACAAACAAAAAATAACATTTTGGACCTTATGATTATGATAATATTAGATGGTTTTATTTTCATTGTATTTTACAGTTTTCAAATAATATAGCAGAAAATAAACGTGCTGAAGTAGAGATGAATTATTTAGCTGCTAAAAAACATACAATGACATACAAGAGCTAATTAAATAGATATTGTGAAGATTATATCTAATACACAGACAGGGACAGTGTAATAAATAATATGCTTATCTATGTAGTATACATATCTAGTACAGTGAAAATCAACACTGGGCATATTTTCAGTAATGTACATTACCAGTTTTATGGCAGATATTTCTTACACATTTAAAAAAAAAAAAAAAAAAAAAAAATGGGATTTTGATCCCATGGTTATATTTAGCTGGTTTTATTTACATTATATATCTGCAGTTAACTGTGAGTTAGAAAAAAAATAACTTTACAATAATTTTATAAAGTGTGCATTTTAGTAAAGAATCTGTATGGATATTTATTTTCACATGTATTTTATAACAGAACTCATTTACTCAATTATAAAAAGCCCAGATGGGGATTAAAGCCTTGAGTAAGTAATACAAATGTCTGGCAGCTTGAATGTAAGTCAGCTACAAAGCCATGATGACTGGGAAAGTGAAAAATCAGCCTGCCCCTAAAAATGCCCTTAACGCTCGCAGGCAGACAGCCACGAACCTCAACTTTACTTTGTCAAATCCTCCCCGAGCTCGTTACTGCCCTGTCCCCATTGTGTTAATTGAAGCCACAGAAACGATGCTCCTCGCTTGCTCTATAAAAGCGGAAGTCTTGTCATTTTCTCTGCGTGGCTCTCCCTCCAGCAACACAGGTAATTGAATTGTGGCAGGGATCTCTGTAAGATGGCTTGTTTTAATAACTTCAGTAGATTATGTTTAATAAGTGTGCCTTAAATGGTCTTTAGTGTGGTCAGGGAGGATGAGGAAGGGCAAATGTGATAAAAATAAGAAATAGCCATTTCTGGCTGCTTTTGGGACAGATGTAATCGCAGACATGTGCAGTTCAACTATGGGACAAGCAGAGAGAGTTAATTCTGCATAGCAACTAGTGCACGTCAAAAGATATTAGAACACATATAAAAGCTTATTCACACCCGCTCATTCATCTATTTGATATTGACTGATATTTGTTTTAGAACAGCAGGCCCTGAGCATAGCAGGAGAGGGGCAACTGTGTTATGTTAGCTTTAGCTAGTTTGAGTGTGTTTACCGTCAGCTGTCCTTTCAGAGTCAAAGGTGAGATTCTGGGTGTTTCTTTCAAGTCAGCACCTTTGAGAGCCCACAGCGGTCAGGTGTCATAATATCTCATCTGCCCTGGCTTACACCACAGAAAATCACACAAACCGACACAAACAAGTGTCATGCCTATGTGCCCACTCAGATTTTTGAAGCAAGTGGATTTTAAACACAACTTCTAAGATGCAGACAGGCAGACAGAACGATAAATATAACAACACAACAGACAGACAGACAGACAGACAGACAGATAGACAGATAGATAGATGGATAGATGGATAGATGGATAGATGGATAGATGGATAGATGGATAGATAGATAGATAGATAGATAGATAGATAGATAGATACTTATAATATAAAACTTATAACATTATTCTAAGGTATTTATATATAAATTAATATAATATTTATGTTTTTAAATTAAAATATATTTAATAATTGTAAATGATATACAATTTATATATTCAAATATACATAGAATATGTAAAATATGTATTATTTAATAATATATTGTATTTATAAATATATATTTTTGCAACTTAAATTATATAAAATTATATTACAAATGATTAAATACATATGTATACAATTATGTTATATCATTAAATTGCATAATAATAATAATAATGCATATAATTAATCATTATAATAATTTATATATTTTTTTGATATATATGAATATGTATACTAATATCTAATTATATAAACATAATTTATTATCATTAATAAATTAATTACATAATTGAACTAATGTTAAATTAAAAATTTTACCTTTAGTCATATAACAGAACATCTCAGGAGCTGTTCACCGATGATGTAAAAAGAAGGGATGTGATTCACAGAACAAATGATGAGTAATCTATACAGGAGCAAAGCTTAATATATAAGTTAATCAAATTAAACCAACGTCAAACAATTTCATGTGTTATAAAATAACACAGAATGACAGATCAATACTATTTTATGAACAGTAAGCACGTAAACATAGCAGAGAAAGAAAAGAAAGTGAAAGACAGCGAGACAATATTAAAGGAAGAGAGAATAAAGACAAGTTGATCAGTAAGCAGCAAGGATGTTGCAGTGACACTGAGGTACAGGCTGCTATCATGCAGACAACCATTTGCATAATATTGCGTGTTGTCATCAGAGTGACAGCCGGTTCAGGCAGTTATCTGAGGGCCACTTGTTTCCCTCACGTCCAGCTCGCCTGAGCTCATCACAGCGCTGGACAGGTGGCATCCCCCAGCCCTGTGATTACTGTGTCAACGTCTTTACATGTCACCCCGCGCATGCCGTACACATCTACATATACATATAAATGTAAATGTGTCCGCCTGCTTACACGCACCTGGGTCGACAGCACTGACAGCTGGGATTGATTCGGGGCCATCCCCCTACAAGACATCGAGAAATTAGCGTAATGGCCACCTCTGACACCGGGACTGACTTTCTGAACTGGGCGGCAGATGAGGAGAAAGTAAACTTTTGAGATTCGTGCATTTTGATATTTCCTCCCAGGGAATTATTGACTCTGTCATTGCTATTTACTTGTTTTGTTTTTCTTCAGACAAGTGGTCATTAAAATGCCCGATTCAGCCATGGTCTTTGACTATTTGAATAACAGCACCGTCCAAAGGAAAAACAGTCTCCAGCCAATACTTCAAGCCCCTCCAAATGATTGATTTAGAAATGAAGTGACAACCATTCTGTGAACATGCTCTACATCGACAAATCAGTAATTGATGTTTTGTTTGTGAGGGACAGCAAAGCACCCTGAAGTCTGGAAGAAAGACTGTATATATCTCTCCTAATCCCTTCACAATAGCATTCGCTGAGCCCTTTTTGAAGTTTGGGCCTGCCAGGGCGCCCTATAGTTTTGCGAATCTCTCTGTGGTTGGGCGTATGTCACACCTGCCATGTTGTGATTGGCCTGGAAGCCAGTGAGGAAGTGATGCTGGCGCCTGCTCTGCTGAGCTCCCGGTGATGACGACCTTCAACCAGCACCTTCAGTGTGATCTCAAACAGCTCCTTCTAAACCTCTGACACCTCCACCTCCTGAACCAACCACCGCTCGAGAGCTCCACCAGGTGACGTCAGCGTTCACTCCTAGGCCATGAGTAAGGCAGCAAGGAATCGATATTCATTTGCGAGAACAGATGTCAGTTGGCAACTCTCCACTTCAATATTTTCTATTCCTTTTTTTTGTTCTAAAGATGATATATGTCAGTCAGACTGATATAAAGTAATGAAAACCAAAGATTTTGTTTTCACGTAATGTTCAGATGTCATATAGTTCAGTAATAGGCTAATGTAGAAACAATGCTTAGTAAAATGCATGCAAATGTGTGAAGATCAGGGTTGTAGCTCATTCAGAATTGAGTGTACTTCAAAATTGAGTGCATTGAAGTCTGAAGTGTGACAAACAAGCTATTTGAATTCAAATATATTGGAATAGAGTTCAAATGAACTGAAATTCAACTGTCATCTTTATAAATAGACAGACAGATAGATAGTTGCGTATGACAGACAGATAGACAGATAGATAGATAGATAGATAGTTGCATATGACAGACAGACAGACACACAGATAGACAGATAGATAGATAGATAGATAGATAGATAGATAGATAGATAGATAGATAGATAGATAGATAGATAGATAGATAGATAGATAGATAGACAGTTGCATATGACAGACAGTTGCATATGACAGACAGACAGACAGACAGACAGACAGACAGACAGACAGACAGATAGATAGATAGATAGATAGATAGATAGATAGATAGATAGATAGATAGATAGATAGATAGTTGCATATGACAGACAGATAGACAGACAGACAGACAGACAGACAGACAGACAGACAGACAGATAGATAGATAGATAGATAGATAGATAGATAGATAGATAGATAGATAGATAGATAGATAGATAGATAGAGTTGCATATGACAGACAGACAGACAGACAGACAGACAGATAGATAGATAGATAGATAGATAGATAGATAGATAGATAGATAGAGTTTGGCTAAAAAAAAGAAGACAGACAAAGAGTGAGACAGAAAGAGAGTTATCAGAGTTAGCGCTGAAACAATAGCTGATTATCCTGACCTCAACGTCTACAGGTCAGTGTGTGTGTCAGCGATGATGGGGTTGACTTAGTTTGGCCCAATCTGCCACCAGCAGAGACCCTCATGCTAGTTTATACGTAATTGCTTTTGAATTGCAGGCTCTTATGAAATGACACAACAACAACCATGAAAAGTGTCCCTGAGCTGAATGGCTGAGGGAGCAATGTGAGGCTCACTGGACCCTGACCTGATTCATGCCACGAGCAAGACGGCAACATCAGCCCTGATGACGACTTCTGACATCTCACCACCTCTGACCAGGCCTTTCAAACACCAGCTACATTGAGACTGCAGTTTGCTAAGCTAAAGCTACTTGTGACAATAACAAATCAATTATATCATACATACATAAAAAATATATTCCTTAAGTAAAGGAACTGTTCTCCTAAAAATAAAAAATATGTCATTATGATATATCTTGTTTGTTTGAACCAGATCACTTAGACTTCCCAGAATTTTAGAAGAGAGCATTTGGTTATTGGCTCTGTTTGCTTTGCTGTAAGTCTGTACAATATGTCAAAATGCAGATATGTACCACCTTAGTAGTGTCACGGCATATGCATAGGCTAGGTCATACTTAGACATACATGTCATGAACCTCTGTGGGATGAGGAAGTAAAAGGGATTGCTGGAGTGGATCGCCTTCGTTCTCCCACTCAGTCTACTGCAGTCTCTCTCTTTCTGTTGTGTTGCTTCTGTACTCTGAGTGAAGTCATACAAGCACTTAAACCCTGGGCCATCTGTAAATGGCCGTTTTCATGTCAAGAACATGGTTTTGGGTAAAGGGCTTTGTGAAATTGCATTTGGAGATCTGAGTATGATCCGAACCACCAACAAAAAATCTGACGAAAAAATCCCTGCCCTTCCGACAGCCCTCCTCACTGACTCAGGGACTGGCCATGCCTCTTCAGTTTAACGTCACTGCCAAGAATGAAAGGATTCACCTTCGAGAGAAAAGTCAATAAAACAAATCAAACCTCACAATGAAATAGCCTCTACACTTAAACGTGGGTTTTGAATCATTTCTCAGATTTATGTTATCCAGTGTACATGACAGATGTTGCTGAGATCTATATTCAATTATATTACTATATAATATTATAGCTAATCATGACTTATGTTAATATTATAATTATTACATTATTTATTATAAAATATTGTCAAATAATATAATATTTTAACATGAAACATAATAAATGTTTAACTAAAAATATAGGAACATGACATGCACCACTGTCCAAAAGTTCAAAAGTTCATTTTTTTGTTTGTTTTTTAAGAAATAATAATTGTATTCATTAAGGAGGCATAATAAATGCTGTTCTTAACATTCTATTAATCAAAGAATCCAGGAAAAAAGTATCACAGTTTTCACAAAAACATTAAGCAGCAAAACTGTTTTCAATATTGGTAATAAGAAATGTTTCTTGAGCAGCAAATCAGCATATTAGAATCGTGAATCTAATCACATGACACGGAAGACCGGCATAATGGCTATTGAAAATTCAGCTTTTTAATCACAGAAATAAAATACATTTTAAAATATATTAAAATAGAAGAGTGTTTTTTTATTGAAATAATATTTCACAATATTACTGTTTTTACTGTAGTTTTGATCAAATAAATGCAGTGATTTCTTTTAAAAACATCAACCATCTCACTGGATGTTAGTGTGGTAGTGTGTATACAAATATATATATATATATATATATATATATATACATATTAAAAAAATAAATTAATACATAAATGAGATTCAATATATCAATGGATTGTGCTCTTGAATGTGTGATTTGGCACCATAACAACAAACAAAAGGAGCTTGTGCATCTTGACAGCAGATGGGAGCTGTCGCTTGCATCACTCTTAGCAACATTCACTAGGGATGTTTCATCGGTCCAGAACCAGCAGAGAAAAGTGTACATTCATACCCCTAACCATCTTTGATATTCAAGAGGATTACACCTTGTGTTCAAATAGAGGCAGGAGAGAATGGGCGAGAGAAAGGCGACACAAAATGGAATTAGAGTCTGCTTAAAGGGCTGCTTCATTTATTGTTAACTTCTTCCAGTTCATTAAGCCTAATCCTTATTAGGGTGTAAGTAACGCAGGTCTGAATGGGCCGGCCCT
>JAFVLL020032481.1:0-18268 GCA_021397915.2 Tor tambroides | reverse complement strand
AAATCGCTCCACGCTCGCTCAAATTTAAAATTCCTCTGCATGCCTAACACCTGCCGTTTTCAACCGAAGCCTTACGCCTGGGACACACTGCCTGCTTGGCGGACGTGGAGCGGGTTTGTTGCATGACTGCTGCAGAAAATAATCCGCTTCATTTCTATTCTGTTGCGGGGCCGCGGTTGCGGTGTGGTTGGACCGTACCTGATACGTGCGTATTCCGCAGGCAGTGTGGCTGCTCTAATCTGTTAACATAGGCACGGAAAGGAAAATCAACACGCAGCAAACCCACTCCGCGACGCGTCCGCCACGCAGCCTATAAAGAACTCACAGCAGGCTGACAGTTTTGTTAATTGTTGAAGGCACAGGTGAATTCTGGGTGGATTTATGCATGCCCTAGACTCGTGGTGTGAGCGGTATCGGATCGGAACCGGAGCGAGACAGAGCGATCGCTCCGGCCTTTGGATAAAAACCCGCTCCGTGCTCCAACTATATTTCGCACCTCCGCTCCCTGCTCGCTCCTCGCTCCACTCCGCTCACATGCTCTGACATACATACATATATACAGGCAGGGTCAAACACCAGAAAACAATACAATTCAGGCAGAGGCAAAAGAGTATTCCAATAAACAGGCGAGGGTCAGGGCAGGCAGCAATAGAACAAGAAACTAGGAAACAGTCCAGGGACTCAGGGAAACAAGGAAACACGGAAAGGAAAACACTAGGTACTAGGAAAAGGCTATGGGAAATGAAGTCCAGGAAACAATAGCAAGAGTCCCAGGTACGAGTCCCTCTAATGGAGATCATGGGCACTCCAGCTGATGATTGTCAAACATATACTGATATATATATATATATATATATATGTGTGTATGTATCTTTTTTATTTACAGCTTTTTATGTTTATCTCCTTTCGCAGAAGCACTGCAGGTGTGTGATGTGCCCATGTGAATCCTCATGTTCTGTTGTTTATGCTGCTTTTTGGGCATGTAAAATTAATCCCTGGAAAACCATTTTTGTATGTTTAATGGGTCACAGCCATGTATCCATTCTAATTTAATTTTAATTTAACAATCTTGTCAGTTAATGGTTAATAATCGGTTACAGAGTGTCGGTTGTTTAGGAGAAATAACTGAAATGAAGATTCATATTTTAAATACAGTCTAATAAAAGTTAATCCGAATGCAGGAGAGCTGCACCAGTTTATGAATATTGCTTGATCAAGTAGTTCTGGTTTAAATAGTCTATATAACAAAGTACAAAAACAAGCAAAAAACAACAACAACAAAAAAACAACAACAACAACAACACACACACACACACACACACACACACACACACACACACAACACTTGATAATAAAAATAATTTTATTTATACAATTTAATAATAGCCTATATACAGTGGTGGAAAGAGTACTGAAAATTTGTACTCAAGTACAAGTACTGTTAGATTGCTGAAATAATACTCAATTACAAGTAAAAGTGCAGGTGTTAAAATCTTAATTAAATAAAAGTACAAAGTACTGTTCTCAAAAACTAAAAACTACTGCTCGAGCCCCTGCCACTTTAATCGGCAATGTTAAAATGCTTAGACCACAATTTCAGCTGAGGGATTTGCTTTCGAATTAGCTATTGCACGTTCTACACGATAAGACATTTGTCAGACGCTTAGGCTCTGTTGCGCAACAAATCCTCCTCCATGGTCTTGTCAGTCATCTCGCCTTACTCTCGTCACATGATCAGTGAACTCTAATTCCTCCTGCCCTGGTGCAGGAACTACTCACTCACAGGTCGCTGCTGCTCAACCAACTGGAGTGTCTGGAACTGAAAATCAATTTAGCCAAGAGCTTTTTGCCTGCCAGCCAGCGGATTGTTTACCAGGGGACAATTATTGGTTCGGCCCAGATGCAGGCCTGGCTCGTACCAGAACGCTCACTGACTGTGGCTGGCGGAATCATTCACACTGGGGGCTTCTCACCTCCTCAAAGTTTTCCAGAGGATGCTCGGCCTCATGTCGGCCGCCGCCTCTGTGATTCGTCTGGGCCTGAGCCCAGCACAGGTCTATGTAAGACTCCACCCGCTGGCCCAAACAACGGAATCAGCGGCCTGGTCGAAGGTTTAATGCGTGCTCGGTCTTTTATTTGCGCAAATTCAAATTATCTGAATTTAGTTTCAATTTAGTTTAGCTCCGTGCTTAATCTGACTCCAATTTCAAGTGATCGTTAAATTTAGGCAATATTCTTAATTAAAAACTGATCACAGATATCGATTGTACATTAATTTAGATATTTGATTATTCTGGAAATCCCATACTTTCAATTCTCGTTCATTAGGGACCAGGTATCGCATAGGAATTAACACTTCGGCCGATAGTGCATCCACGGACACAAACTCGTCAGTTCTGAACTTACTCAGAGGGTGCAGGGTGGATATAATACCTTTAAGTGAGCTGCGCCTGCATACTCATAACAAAAAGTGTATTTTTCCTATAACCACGAGAGCTACACCGTGTTAAGCCAGTGACAGTCAGAAATCCAAAGTCTCCCTCATGGTGTTCCCCATGGTTCATCAATCTGTGCTTCGGTTTGATCTGTCCTGAACGCAGATTTGCGGAAATACCACTACACATTAATCTACTTGAAAAATGATTTCAGAAGAGATCAGAATAAATCAAATATAACAATTTATTATTAGTCAGGTAAAAACGTGTCATGCCAATTGCATAATTAAACAATAAGAAGCCAATTCAAAAATAAGAAAATACATAACATCAGTTGTTCAAAGATGAATCTAAGAGTAAGATGTATACCTGACCTTTAGAAAATACATAGTACGGAGTGTAAGAGCACACACCACACTACGGGCTTTCTGGCTACAGAATCGCAATGACTGATTTGCAACTTTCCCTTAAATACTATAGGGAGAGGCAGAGATGGCAGGGGGAAGAAGGGGGTCGTAAATGAGCAAGGAGATCGGTGCTGTTTGTTGTCTTTGGAGATCTCTTCTCCAGATTATTTTTATGGCTTTATTGCATGGCATCTGTCTTTGCGAGAGTTCCTGAGTTTTGGCCTAAGAAATAATTTTAGAAGGAAATAAATTCACTCCTTACATCTATATGCAACAAGAGAGATCGTTTCGATAGGGAACGCTCCGGTTACTAATGTAACCTCAGTTCCTTAAGATAACGGGAATGATCGTTGCATAGTCTGCCATGCTATAAAGCTGCATGTGAGTCGATGATCAGTGAGGCCTATAATCAATCTTTTCAAAAAGAAACACATAACTTGTGATAATTTAAAGAAAATAAGTTGATAGAAAGACTGATTCCAATATTTGGTAAAAAATTTTTTTTAATAATTCTTTGAATTCTATATTCTATATTAATATTTAATGCACTAATTAATATATTGAAGTTATAATGCATGATTTCCTCTTTTACATATAGTAATTTAACAATTTATACTTATTTACTTAATACATATAATATTTTTAATGAATAATAATATTTAATAATTGCTTTATGTACTCCATTTACCTGTAAAGAGTTTTGAGATTTGTTCATATTTCTCCCACAGAATCTGAGAATCAGGATGATCCCAGTTCCAAGGGTAAAAGACTACCACTGTTTTTCTATAAAGCTAATTGTAATTTCTATAACCTAACCCAAACCATAACATATTTTGCATTTTTAGAATTAAAACAAATTAATTGTTTGTTTGTTTTTTTAACAAGTGGGGATAAGTATGAGGAGCATCCCTTATTCACTAAAACAATTGTGCAATTCCAAAGTATAGAATTATTGCTGAACTCAATATGCATGCAAGTATCAAAAGTGTTTAAGTGGCCTCAAACTGATCAGCCTGATCATCACTGTGTGTAACTTAAAACATTTATTTCTGTTTTGTTTCTTATCATAGACATCTGCCAGCTCAAACTTGATGCAGGAACTTGCTCAAACTTTTCAGTGAAATGGTACTTCAACGTCAGCAGTGGCCAGTGTGTCCAGTTCTGGTATGGAGGCTGTGATGGGAACAGCAACAGGTTCAACACTCAGGAGGACTGTGAGATTCGCTGTCTCAGGGCCAAAAAAGTATCTCCAAACGTCTAAACTGTGATACAGTTGTGGTCAGAATTATTGGCACCCTTGATAACTATGAACAAAGAAACCTGTTCTTTGTGCTGCTTTAATTTAGATAATCCATTGCATATTAAAATGGTATGTTGTAACTGAAATGAAAATTGACTATCACTCTACACTCAGTTTTGGTACCCTCTCCCACCCCACCTGTCAGACCAGCGTTGCACCCCTGGCAAACAGTACTTTTGCTTGTGTGATATTGCTAAATATTATTTAAATGTGAGACACAACCCCATGTTGCCCCCATATCTTGAATGTTAGTGTCATTTTAACTGTAATATAATAGGCTTCATCACGCAGTCAGTCATTGCCCTGCATCGTGTTTGTAACTGGGCCGGTGCTGGGGCAGCAGCATCAAAAGCATTAGTAATTTTAGCACATTATTTTTTTTATTTCTCCATAATTCATTGCATGTGTTAAATCGATAGCTCTAATTGACCCTTCACAGGGAGTTTGATTGACAGGCGATCTGACCAATCATAACACTGAATCTGACATTTGTCTGACAAACAGTCCCGACATGAGAGTAGATTAACATCGGTGGACTTGAGCTTGAAAAATGGTGTGTTTTGACATCTTTCCGTGGTTGAAACAAGATACCTTCTGATGTTCATTTATGTTTATTTCATGTTATAACCAGTGTTGGGGAGTAAGTAGTTACATGTAATAAAATTACGGAATTTAATTACAAAATAAATGTGACTATAATCTGTTACAGTTACTGAGGAAAAATGTGTAATTAAATTACGGTTACTTATGAAAATGTTAACTGTTACAAAGGGGGTTACATCATTTTCACACACATACAGATTTGATTGATTTCTTTCCCAAATTGCATTGACTGCTCTAAAATATGAGACAGAAATGTTTCAGGAGTTTAGGACACAGAGTAGGACACATGCATATTTAATAACTCTTTTATTTCCTATTTGGTTTTATGTATATCATTATTTTTTAAGATGTTTAAGATGTTTCCTCTATGCAAAGATTTGATTTCAAAAACAGTATCATAGCTATTAAACTATATCTTATGATTTTAAATCTGTATTTAACCTCAGAACGATCTCAAAGTAAAAAGAGGTTATTATTATAATCTTAGTTCAAGTGATGAAAGATTTTGAAAGTCTGACGGTAATCAGTGTTGAGTACTACTGTAAGGTTAACTGTTGAAAACGTTTGTTAGAAATTTAGACAAGTAATCAAAAAGTAAAGAAATGTAATCAGTTACATTAATTAAAGTAGTTGAAATAGTTACACTACTTATTATATTTTTAAATAGGGTAACTTGTAATCTGTAACCTATTACATTTCCAAAGTAACCTTCCCAACACTGGCTATAACTAGTAAAGAGGAAGAGATGATCGATTAGCATGCGCTACAGCAATCTGTCAAAACATTAAAGAGCCATGAAACAGTACTTATTGTTTGAATTTCTTTTAAAAAATGACAAACTTTGAAGGCTGAGACTTTGTTTCATACCTAAAGTAACCTGCTCTTTCTTGTCTGTCGACGCGTTCCACAGTGGAAAGTCGAGGAAATGCACAGCGAGGGGAGTGTGATTGAAGAGCATGCACAGGATATTTTCGATTCAGTTGGTTTTACAATCATCCTTCAAGTTATAAATAATGTTCAATGAATAGGAACGCCTATTTTCAGACTTATCTATCTACTGTAACCTACCTCATCAGACGATGATTTATAAGGAAAATTTTACTAGGGCACAACAAAACAGCAAAAAGGGTCTAGCGACCCTTGCTGATAGAGCCATGCTGACAGAGACAGCTACTATATATATATATATATATATATATATATATATACACACACACACACACACACACACATATAATGCAGCTTTATCCAGCCATATGGGCTAGATTTGCTAGTAGACGATAGCATTAATACCCATTAATACCCACCCTCAAATTTGTCAATGCAACTTGAAACATACTGTTTAAAGGCCTTCTTCATTTTACTAGACAGTGTAACAGCTTAAAAAGACCTGCATATGATAAAATTTTGCGATGGGTCAAAAACAAATCATTAAGTTGAATAGGGAATTTTTCAAAAAGGGGGGAGGGGGGATGACCCCAGCAAGTGTGCCACCCATGTTGTGCAGGAATCTGAGCTTTGTTGCATTGAGCTTTAAAGTGTAATTTTGGCATCTGGAACTTCCGTATTTCTTTGGAAATGAGAGAAGGCTGTCTAAAAGTGTAAGCTGTGAATGAGGTTTTGTTGTATTGAGCAGTAAAGTCTAATTTTGGCATCTAGAACCTCCTGAGAAGTTTCTTTGGAAAAGAGAGAAGACCATATGAAGACTGTTAGCTGTGAGTGAGACGATCAGATGTTCTGCAGGCATCTTGGCTTTGTTGTATTACTGTAAGCAATAAAGTATAATTTTGGTGCCCGGCACTTCTTGAGAAATTTCTTTGGAAAAGAGAGAATTTCCCCAACACAGACCACAGCAACAGAGTCTTGGCAGAGTCAGCCTTACGTTGGGCACTTCTGGCCTAATTCTGGCGGTGTTTTTTCACAGTTTTGTGTCAAACAGCATTTGGCTGAGCTCTGGCTGGAGTCTGGCCAAACAAGAGAAACAAAAGAAAATTGTATCTGTTTGGCCGATTCCTGGCTTGAGTTTGGGCCATCAGAAAAAGAAAATATTTGTCTGAGGTCTTGGTGGGTTTTGGTTAGCCGAAGAGTAAATAAAAAAATCTTGGGCATGAATGTGCTTTACAGTAAAACTTGTGCATGATGTGTCTGGTGTTAAGTGGTTCATATTTATTTTATAATTTGTGCCTGTTGTGCATTTGTTTTCTTATGTGATCAGATATTTCTTGTCTTGTGAGCACATTCTGCTGCATTAAATGAGTTATACACTGATAACATTTTACAAAAAACCCTACTTCACTTGGATGAATGCCTAGCACTCTCCTGTCAATTGTGGTTGATTTACATCTACAGCGCAGATTATTTTTCCCCGAGGGCACCCCGTGACACCCTCCCGCCATCAAAATGAAACTGCCATTTGAACTTTGTCAGTTACGCTACCTTGGTTTTGTCTTTTACGGCTTTAATACTTCAAGGTAAGTTAATACTTCTTTTTTTTATCTAACATGTAGATTTCACCCATTCTTTTACAGTGCAATTGTTGCCCCTCAACAAAATTCATGCACACAGTACCAGTACCACAGATGTTTTTTAGAACTGTTCAGAGAATTAAGTAAGGATAGTGTGGTCATTAAAACTTCAGAAGGTGATAATTGTTTTGAGGTTAACAATGTTGTTGTTCTTGTACAAAACATATGTTGTTTAAAGGTGCAGGTTTGTTGTTTATAGAGAGTATTTCCAAGAAAGAAAGCTTGTTTGATTACCCAATAGATTCCCAGGATTTGGGAATTTTTGTTGTTTCAGATCTGTCAATGGAGCTGAAATGTGCTAGACCTAGACAAAATATACACAAGTACTGTGTGTGAGGTTGCCGCTTGAGGGACAGGGCAGGTTTGCTGTTTTCCCCTTCTACATTTTAAAATGAAGTGTGTGTTTTTCTTTTCTTTTTTTCCAGAACTGTAATTGGATATTTTGTGCTACTCTTGGCCACAATCTACACAATTAAGTATGACACCTAAGAGTCATATTTTTTTGTATTTGCGTTTATATTATCATTTTATCTTTGTGTTTTGCTTACTTTGAGCAGAGGGCCAGAGGGTTTCTTATTGGCTAGTTTCTTCCACAGGCTTCTCCCACATTTCTTGGAAATGCGTTTTTTCAGGGTGGGATGTCTGTAAACTATATTCAGGGTGCTTCTTAATATTCAAGTTGATGCTTCCTCATTTCCTTGCTCCTTCGTCCTCGTCCTTCTAATTGCAGCGCGAGGAGGTGAGGAATGAGGAGTGAGAAAGCTTCCAGAGGTGCGATGAGTGAAGACACGCAGGTGTATCCTCTGTGGAAGTGTTTCTTGTCAAAAAAATCTGATGCACATATAAATTCTCCTCCACCTTCACATATGTAATAATAATTTTATGTTACCTTTGCAGTTTAAATAAACTATATATCTCATATTCCAACATCTCATATTTATTATTTCATAACATTTATTCATAATGTTTATCTCTTAGTTATTAATTCATAATATTTATGATAAACTGAGGAAATGAGAAGCACCCTCAGAGTTTCCTGCACTGCTTTAGCACCGTTGCTACTAAATCACCTTGATTTTCTGCCCATTTAAGAAGTTGACATCAGTTGCTGAAAGTCAGAGCCAGTCAACATATTTGAGTTGACAGATTCCATAGAAAATCATGTAGTGGATGATGGTCCCAATTTTTAGCTTTGGACTCTGATTCCATCTAGGTGGAGGATACCAAACATGTCTGATCTTTTCAGCCGATTTTAGAACACACACTGTTTTCATTGTCACACGTCTCTTAGTAAGAAAGCGCACATTAGTTTAAGTCGTATAGTGTATTGCAGCCTTAAACGACTAATAAAATGTTAGTCGACTAAGCGTCTTCTCGTTAACTAATGTTTAATCAATTATTAGGGGGTGGCCCTACAACTGAGAAAACTGTCATGTGTGGGTCTGTTTATACATGTTTTGGAATTAATCTCCTAAAATGGAAATTGCAGTGTTGAGGAGTGGCTTGAGTGGCATAAGTTTATATGAACAGGTTCTGATGTTTTGTTTCTCATTCAGAGTCATTGGGTTGGACTCGTCGCCTCAGTGCCTGGGCTCTGTGTAAGTCCACCTCTTTACTCTCTTCCTTTATTATATTTAGATTATATTCAGAGCTGTTTGCAGTGAGGTAATCATAGTATATCCCATGCAAAGGCAAGTATAGGCAAGCATACTATGATTTATATTATTTTTAAAATCATTAGATTTTATTAATCATTATTTTAAAATCATAGCACTGTGCTACGTCCGAACTGACTGCACTGTATTTTATGTATAATCATTTTCTATTTCTGTTTTAAATTCATTTTAAATCAATTTCTAATTCCTTGTCTTTATTATTTTTAATTCCTTATTTTTATTGCTGTGGTTATTTTTTTTTAAATGACTATTTTACTTCCTTTTATGTAAAGCACTTTGAATTACCACTGTGTATGAAATGTGCTATATAAATAAACTTGCCTTGCCTTGCCTTGCCTAGATTGTAGAGATGCCTAAAATATTGAGAAATACTTTACAGAAAAGACGGTTGGTTTTTTTTAAAGGTTTGTTTTATAAATAAAAAACTCAAATAGTTTTATAAACTATTAAAGCAATCTTAACCATAGATTTTATTCATGTGCTGTACTCAAGCCCCTTTTTGCTGATTCAGAACTTTCACAAGTTTTATGTTCATTAGCCAGTATTTCCCTCAGACTCAGACCTGATTTTCAACAAATTAGGAAGCAAAGAGCTGGCATACAATCCTTGGTAAAACTGGGAACACATTCAAAGCTGGTACTATGCTTCTGTTATTGGCTTGGGATGAATATGGAATGTTTTAGTGTGAAACTTGCCTGGTTAATAGCACTGGAATATGTGCGCATTTGGTTACAATGTTTCAAGACAAAATGATGTAATGTTGTGAAGAAAGGCAGACCAAGGATCTGTTTGCAGGGTCTTTAATGGAGTACAGAGTAAACAAAGAAAGAAAAACAGGAAACAAAACCACGAGCAGAATGACACCGTTACATTCAACAATTGACAAAGTAACAAGAAATACAGTTTTTTTTTTGTGTGTGTCTGCACAGGAGAACAAAGGGCTAATAAGCAACAGGTGAGACTGATTAATTACCATGACAGATAACAAAGGTAAATATGACGACAAACAAGGCACAAGGCCCACAGGAGCTGTATCCGTAGATCCATGATACAGCCAGTTTCTCTGTAATGTAGTGATGGCGGCTTTTGAAACACTGCCTTTTAGGAGTCTTTTGTTTCAAATCAGTGGTTGGGAGCACGTATCAAATTGGGCAACTCACGTGATATCTGAAAACAAGGCTTGGTCACATCATTACTGTTTCGAAACGTTGCAAAACTGATGGTTGCCGCTAGGGATTGTCGATCTCAAAGTTGAACTCATAAAACAATGTCTACTATGATTTTAACGGATCTTGGGTCAGGTTTTATTATGAATGTTAATAAAAATTAAATGAATCAATTGTGTTTGTACTGATCCATGATCAAGGCTCTGTTCTACATACATGGATTACTCGGTTATCTGGATTTTACTATTTGATGATTAGACATGATCCAGGATTGTTAGGTCCTTCGAAAACTCATCCTGGAGATGCTGTCAAAGCAACAGGTCCAAAAGTTCAAACTTGCTTGGGAGTAGGCTTATTGCATATGAACAGAATTAGATTGCATCTTTTTAATTAAAGTCTGTCCCTGCCACTGGACAATTAATAATAAAATCACAATTAAGACAAATAAGAATCAAGTATCTGAAATTAGTGGGGGTTTTCTAATAAAGTTCAGATGTAATGTGTAAGCAATGGCTTCACCATTACGAGACATTTAATATTATGTAAAAGGCATTACTTTTACAAATAATTAGAATGGAATTAAAAAAAATATATTGCTGTGAATATTTCTGTAGTAATCTATTAGTCTGTACTTATATTGCATATCTGTTTTGATAGGCCATATTTTTGTCCCATGCTAGTATCACTGTCAATTGCAGCTTCAGAGTGAATCACACATTTATATGTAGATGCCACTTCCAAAACTCTGCATCATGTAATTGGCCGTCGGTCCAGTTAGCAGCATGAAAAACAATACTTTTATTCAACGGATTATAGCTTTATAGCCCCGAAAGACAAAAGATCAACAAACATGTCTGTGATTGGCTACATTTCTCACCGCTGCAAAAACACACTGTAAATAGGAACATTTCATGTTCTCCAGAGTTCAAACTCAAAAGAGCAATAGAGCGTTTGCTAAATCTGTTTCGCCAATATTATATCATTACAGTATCAACTGAGGGTGCTCTTGCTTTTGTTTCAGGGTGCTTACATTTTAAAATTGACTTTGTGATGTTTTACCTATTATTTATTTAGTAGATATTTGGAGGCAAATTTCCTGATGATTCAGGATTTACTTGGTCCTGTTAATATGAATTAATATGTGTGCACTTGAGAAAGAAATAGCCAGAACATCTTTTTTGGAAGCTTAATAGATGTCATCTAAAGAATTAACCTATCAAAATAGAAATGAACCATTTCCTTGAATATTTTTAAAGAAAGCGACTGTAGAACATTCTTTTTGTAAAAACTGCAGTTTTTTTTTTTTTTTACTTATTTAAATACCAATCTGCAAAATTCCTAAGATCTTATATGTGTACGGGCTAGTAGGGTAGAGGAAGGTAATCTTATAGCACCTATTTCCTCCATTATAGATGAAGGCATAGATAATCTTACAGATGAAGATCAGCTAAATGTAACAGAATCACAGAACAAATTAGACAAGATTTATAGACGGAAATCTAAGGGTGCATACTTTAACTTTAAGAAGTGGCTTGAGGAGGGTGAGCAAAACACCTCTTATTTCTTCAGACTGGAAAAAAATCACAATACAATATCTCAACTTAATATTAATGGTACAATTACCTCTGACTCTAAGTTAATTTCCAAATTTGCTCTATGTTTTACAGTAAATTATACACTCAATTAACATCCTCTTTTTCTTCTTTGAAAAATTCTAGGAATATACTTGTAGAAAATAAGAATTTTTGTGACAAACTTATAATTATTAAAGAAATAATGGATTCCATTGACTGTTTAAAAATAATAATGGACTAACATCAGAGTTTTATAAGTCATTTGCCCAGCAGATGGCGCAATTTTTACTGAATGTATTTAATGGAAGTATTTCCAGTGGTCGGCTTCCACCAAGCATGAATCAATCCAGGAGGGGGAAAAAAAACAAAAAACAAAAAACAAAAATTGCACTTCCATAATGTACTCAGTGCTCTATTTTCACGCACTAATTTTGTACTTAATACAGGTACTAAAATTATTCTTTAGTACTTCTTAAGATCTAGGCCTAAGTGTACTCAACTGTGCTATTTTGGGACACCTTATGAACTAAAATCTTGATGGAAGCTGACCACTGGAAATACTTCCATTAAATACATTCAGTTGGAATGGCGCCATCTGCTGGGAAAATGATCATATTAGCCACAAAGACAAATAAGAATCTGTTACTTATTGATAATTGGCTACAAATATTTCAGTTAAATAATGATTATGAAATACTTGCTGATGAAAGAATTAAAACAGTTTTAGATTCAGTTATTGATCAAACACAATCAGGTTTCCTGAAGAATAGACACATTTCCAATAACATTAGACAAGGTTTGGATATTCTTGATTATTCTCATCTGATTTCTGATCAAGGATATATTTTAGGTCAGGATTTCTACAAAGCCTTTGAAACTTTTGAGCACAATTTTATTTTCCTTAGTCTAGAAATTTTTGGTTTTGGTCTTTTTTTTTATTTTGTAATACAATTAGAATATTGTAAGTTCAGTTAAACTGAAGCATGTGACTTAGATTTGATATTAAAAGAGGAACACGCCAAGGCTGTCCTATTTCTCCTTATTCGTTTCTGTTGGCAGCATAGCTTTAAGTGGACCATGTTAAGCAAAGTAATCTTATAGGTATTTCTGTTAAGAAGTCGTGGCCTAATGGTTAGAGAGTCGGACTCCTAATCGAAAGGTTGCAAGTTCGAGTCTCGGGCCGGCAGGAATTGTTGGTGGGGAGAGTGAATGTCCAGCGCTCTCTCCACCCTCAATACCACGAATGAGGTGCCCTTGAGCAAGGCACCGAACCCCTAATTGCTCCCCGGGCCCTGGAGCAATGGCTGCCCACTTGTGTGTGTATGTATTTGTTCACTACTCACTGTTGTGTGTGTGCGTGCACTTGGATGGGTTAAACGCAGAGCACCAATTTTGAGTATGGGTCACCATACTTGACAATACGTCACGACTTTTCACTTTATAGGGAGGGAAGTGATCGTCAGTCAGTTGGCAGATGACACTATACTCTCTTCTTGAACAATAGTGATCAAGTTGCAATAGCTTTAGGAGTAATAGATATGATTTCCAAAGTGTCTGGTTATTACAGTATATCTTGATTATTATAACCAAAAATCAGTATACATGCTGTAATGAATTGTATTCCTATTATAAAAAAAAAAAATAGAAATAGAAAATCTTAAATACAAATAGAAAAAATTAAATCTTAACCGGTGGCCTCAAAGGAATATTTCTTTAAAAGGTAGAGTATTACTTACAAAAGGAGAATGTTTCTCTACTGTTGATTGATGTATAGCTTTACATTTGTAAAATAAAATTTGTAAAATGAATCATACCCAAGAAGTTTAACTTTCCTGATTCATCCAAAGAATTTGCTATTATTTTTGATGCTGTTCCTTCAGGAGTTTAATTGAGGTCTTGAAAGAACCCGGTGTACCGTACGATGTACAAATATTGTAAACTGAAAAAAGGTTTGGCTATGGCCACATAAATACCTTATTGTGAACAAAGCACATAAATTAATCCGTAGGTTCTACTGTACCATGCAAATAGTTACCTGAAGAAATTTAAAAGTGTTGCAACAACATATTGAAACACTCTTTGTATCGAAAAATACCAAGATGAGTAAAACAATCTTGTTGTGCTTTTTTCAAGAATCCCTTTTAAAATGGCTACTTTATTTATTTATTTGTGACCCTGGACCACAAAACCATAAGGGTCAATTTTTTGAAAGCTGAATAAATAAGCTCCTAAAAAAACATATATTGATGTATGGCTTGTTAGGATAAGATGATATTTGGCTGAGATACAACTATTTGAAAATACAAAATCTAAGGGTTCAAAAAAATCTAAATATTGAGAAAATTGCCTTTAAAGTTGTCCAAATGAAGTTCTTAGCAATGCATATTACTAATCAAAAATTAAGTTTAGATATATTTACAGTAGGACATTTACAAAATATATTCATGGAAACATGATCTTTACTTAATATCCTAATGATTTTTAGCATAAAAGAAAAATCAATAATTTTGACCCATACAGTGTATTTTTGGCTATTATTACAAATATACCTGTGCTACTTAAGACTGGTTTTTCCTGACAATTTTTCCAAACATTCTGTTTGTTATTTTCATACAAAATAGGAAAATCAGTGGGAAAATGGGAAGATCTTGAATAATGACATCCTTACTATCCTAATATATGAAGAGTTTATTTGCAAAAACAGATAACTGTTATTAAAAATTTTCAAAAATCATCTTTTTTTTATTCTGCATTCCAATTAATATCAGTCAAACTGCAGTTGGGTTGTTTTGATTAAATAAGAATAACTTAAAAAATACAGCTAACTGACACAATAAAACATAATAAATACATGTTAACACAATAAAAAAATTTTTTTAAAAAAAAATGGAGTTATCTGTTTTTGCAAATAAACTGTTCATATTTTTATTTATTTATTTTTGTTTACTTGGTTAGGGACAATACAATAAACATGATTCCAGTCAAAGACTGGAAAAAAATGCAGTGCACATAGAGATTATAGCTGGTGCTAATTTTCATCTCATGTCCATAGAAAGGCTTTTCTAAAAAGAAAAAAATCATTACATGTATAAATAACCAAAATAATTATAATAAAATGTGTACCAAAAAAACTAATGTAACAAACTCTTCATATAAAAACCTCACACATTACGAACAGAATACAGAAAAAACACATGTACCTAGTTTTATATCTTTCTTAAAGCTGAAGTGCATAACATTTTACATGCATATTTGCAGTTCTGTTTGGTTATGCAAGTTGTGCAGAAACTTGTAGCCTCACATGTTGCTTTATTTTCCCAGGGAACAAGGAACTCAAGAATGGAGAAGGATTGGGGATTACTTGGCTTCCTCGTTCTGTCATTAGGTTTTCTTGTCAGCAATGGCCAAAACATTGGTAGGGACAGGATTTACTAAATGAGATTATTAGTAAATTTATTTTCAATTCTGATTGTTGATGTAATTAAAAATCTCTGGTTTCCTTCTCTCAGTCTGTACACAGGAGACTGTGGCTGACATTGTATTCCTGGTGGATGGCTCTTCCAGTATTGGGCCGGTAAACTTCCAACAAATCCGTGAATTTGTTTCCTCGCTCATAGAGAACTTAGAAGTTGCCCCTGACAGGATCAGGATCGGTCTGGTCCAGTACAGTGACACACCGCATACTGAGTTTTCGCTCAACACTTACCAGAACAAAGAGGAAATTCTCAGCTACATCCAGAATCTGCGTTATAAAACCGGCGAGACGTTTACAGGCCAGGGTTTGGAGTTCATGCTGAAACAACACTTTGTTGAAAAGGCCGGAAGTCGAGCACAGCAGAATGTTCCTCAGATTGCCATTGTTATCACAGATGGTGACTCTCAAGATGAGGTTGAGTCACAGGCTCAGGAGCTGAGGCAAAGGGGAATCAAAATATTCGCCATAGGGATCAAAGATGCAAACGAGACTTTACTCAGACAGATCGCGAGCGAGCCATACGATCAGCACGTCTACAGCGTATCAGACTTTGCAGCTCTGCAGGGAATCTCTCAGAGTGTAATCCAGGAGGTGTGTACCACGGTAGAGAAAACACACAAAGAGGTCATCCTGATGTCAAGAGGTAATATTACATTGAAAAATTATTAATTATGGTCTTGGGAGTTTAAAACAGTTTGCGTGTTAGTTTGAAGTCTGAAGGTTACAGTTTGAATATTTGGATCGAATCAAAAACATTCCAAGCAAGATTCAGATAAATCTGTCAATATAAATTGGTTTTTTTTTTATAATATGCTATGTGCTACATGTAAGTCTAATCATTTAGAAGAAATAAAGCATACTAAGTCTGAACAGCCTGAAGGAGTGTACTGATTTTGATGCACATATCTTAAAAGCTACAGATCAGAAGTTTTCATGGAAGTGATTTTTTATTTATTTATTTTTTTTGGAAAACTAATTCTGATTAGTTAGCAGTTTGAGTCACAACAGGCTGACATTTAGAAATACTGTATTGTGGAGTGTTGGGTTAAGGCAATATAATGAAGGTGGCACATTTGCAAATCAGCAAATACTGATTACACCCTTAAAATGATCTTTCGATGATTCTATTTTTACAAACACTAGAATTAAGAACAGAATCAAGTGGTCAAAGATCTAACTAATATTTATTCCATTTGCCCTAGGCTGCAACGAAACTGCTCAGGCAGATATTGTGCTCCTTGTGGACTCATCTGGTAGCATTGGAGACAGTGGTTTTGAAGAAGTGAGGAAGTTCCTCCATGCTTTTGTGGACACTTTTAAACTTACACCTGACAATGTGAGAGTGGGTCTTGCCCAGTTCAGTGATAGACCATATCAAGAGTTCCTGCTCGGTGACTATTCAGATAAGAGAGACCTGCACCAAAAGCTGAATGGTCTCATTTACCGTAAAGGAGGTACCAAAACTGGTCAGGCCCTGACTTTTATCCGTGACAATTACTTTAGTCTGGCCAGAAAGAATGTTCCTGGTATTGCCATAGTCATCACAGATGGGGAATCAAATGATGATGTGGAGGAACCTTCCCAGAGACTACGAAACCTGGGAGTTTCCATCTTTGTCATCCGGGTGGGAACGGGGAACATGGAAAAACTGCGTGCCATTGCTAATATCCCACATGAAGAGTTCTTATTCAGTATCGACAGTTATCAAGAACTGCAAGGTCTAAAAGAGAGTCTACGCAACAAAGTGTGCTTAACTGTGACGCTCCAGTCAGAAGGTAACAGATTTTATTTGGTATGTTCTACTATTTGTGTCTATACTATGTGATTCATGAATTTAGACACCTTAAAATTAATGCAAACAAAACAAATTTCCTCAGATGTACTAGCTTTGAGTCACAGTGAACAGTGATCACAGTGAACTATCTACTGTTGTCGGCACTCTATGGGACAGTTTATTGATTTATTGTTTAGATGCAAATAATTGTATTCCTTTGTTTCCATTCTCTTCAGCTTTTATGCCAAAATTTGCTGATCTCTTCATATTGGTTGATAGTTCAGCATCTAGACAAGAGCAGCAAACAATAAGGAATTTCCTCTCAAGACTGGTCCCCCAGCTCAACGTAGGAAAGGATTTTAATCGTGTCGGTCTGGCTCAGTTCAGTGAAAATGTCAAAGAAGAGTTCCTGCTAAATACTGATAAGACCAGCAATGAGATAGCATCATCTATTCGCAGCCTGACACTGAGGCCTACAGGGGAGCGTAGAATTGGCAATGCAATTGAATATGCTCATAGAAATTTCTTCAGTAGTGACACTGGAAGCCGTGTCTCTGAAGGCTTTAAGCAGTTTCTGTTAGTCATTGCAGCTGGAGATTCCGCCGATGGTGTCGTCCAAGCATCCCGCACAATCAAAAAAGATGCAGTGACTGTTTTTGCCGTTGGCTTGAACAAAGCTGATGTACATGAGATGAAGTACATTTCTAGTCAACCACACAGCTACAAGTTAGTAGGTAACGTCCTACAAGTGCAACAGAAAATTAAGTCTGCTATTGACACATGGGAAGATACTGCTGTCGCAGAGGGTAAGTGCATGCATAATCTTCTATTCTTTTCATAAAACCCATAAAGCATTATATTAACCTTTTCCCTTTGTTTAGAGATTTAATAGTGATTTGAAAATCTGTTATGTAGTACATAATCTAAAAGTTCTTATGTCTTTTTGACAGAGTGCATGTTTGATGTGGTGGCAGATATCGCTTTCATTGTTGATCAGTCCAGCAGCATCAGATCCAAAAGCTTCCAACTTGTACGCAACTTTCTCAATAACACCATCAAAAGTCTCGATGTGGGTGAGGGAAAAATAAAAATAGCCATGGTCCTCTATAGTGACTTCCCTCGAGCCGATGTGTACTTCAACACCTTCAATGATAAGACTGACATCCTGCGCTACATCAGCAGCATGCCATATGGTCGTGGTAAAACATACACTGGAGCTGCTCTCAAGTTTGCCAAAGAGCATGTGTTCACCAAAGCAAGAGGCAGCAGAAGAGATCAGCATGTTCAGCAGGTTGCTGTTGTTATCACTGATGGGAAGTCAACAGATAATGTG
>JAFVLL020032480.1:0-46109 GCA_021397915.2 Tor tambroides | reverse complement strand
CAAATGGATCCAGATGTTTCTGTCTCTGCATCACAAGTGTTTTTTTTTTTTTTTTTTTTTCTCAGGAGGATAAACTAATTATTTCATCACTAATAAATTTCAATGAGTAAAACTGGCTGTGTCTATAGTATTATAGACTACACAACATTATTTTTAAATTATTGTACCTGGACCAGTATAGGGTACTCTTGTAATAAAGTAGTGGTGGCTGGGGCAGATTTTAAGTATCAGTTCTGCTTAAAAAAATAAAAATGCAATCTAATCCTGTTTACATGAAATAAACCTGCTCCTGAGGAGGTTTAAGCTTACGGACCTGTTGCTATGACAGCAAGTCCAGGATGAGCTTCGAAGAACCCAATGATCCAAGATCAAGTGAAATCGGCAACAGTCAAATCCAGCTGAGTTAGCGACATACGAAGAACGGGCCAGGTGTTTTCCAGGCCGCAAACAAAAATATGTAATAGAAAGGTTGCTAAATCTGTTTCGCCAATTGTTTTCATTTGAGGGTGCTTTTCATTACGTGAGAAAATGGATGTGTGGCGTAATAGCGTGAGAACAGTGCTGAATGCGTGAGCTTTGGCAGCCCCGTAAACTCCATGTATGGCGTTCGGTACATTGAAAACATCCTTCAATTCAGTTGTGTCGTAAGATCACACAGGAGCTAGTCTGTTATTTTTCCCCCCGTTTCAAAACAGGTTTATAGACTGGTGCCAGATAAACTACATGATGATCAGACAGGCCCAAAGGGGCTCTTAAAAGTAATGTGTATACCTCATTGATGGACCCATAACAAAGATACAGAACCCTTTCCATGTCTGATTAGACAATCATATTGATAAAATTTACTAAGTGACATCTCCATTTTACAGTGATTAAAATCTCAGTGCATCTGGCGAAACACTCCAATGCAGTGTTTTACAAAAAAAAAAATTCAGTTGCACTTTTCACATTATCGTTTGTGTGGATGTAAACAATCTGACATCAACCGATATCAAAATGTCAGAACTGCACACATATTCCCCCAACATCACAGACTTGCTCCAATACTCAGTACCGTTTCTACTAGGCATAGGCATTAGGCAAGCTAGGCGGTCGCCTAGGGCGGCACCAGCAGGAGGGGGCGCCAATGAGCGCACATATTCACGTACTGGTACCAGAGATTATTACTATGGCACATTTTAGCAGGGTTGTGATAAAGAGTGGCACAGCCACCCTGAAATGTGATTGGTACCCCCACTGGATCCCCCAACATTATTGGGCTAGACTAGAGTACTGTCATTCTGTCGATGCCTGTATGTCATTAGATCAGAGCACTGTCAATTGCTGCCTCTGCATGCAAAGTGTGCATTTGGGGCGCTTAATGCTATTAGATCAATGGTTTCTGTCAGTGCTTTAAAGGTGCCATAGAATGCATTGATAAAATATTTTAAATTGTTCTCTGATATCTACATAGAAGGTATGTGGCTTAAGTAAGGGCAAAAATTCTCCAGAAATGGTTGTACATGTGCATTTACCACCCTAGGATTTCTCCCTAGAATGAAATGGTCTGTTATTGGCTTATTTGGAAGGGTCATGAGTAATAATGTTGAGCTCTGCTCTGATTGGCTGTTTCACAGTGTGGCTCATTTCAGTAGCTCACAGGAAGGAAACACAGGGAGGAAAATATATATTTCAATACTTTCTCTCGCAGTTATATTGTCGGGTAATTATACTGTATATGGGCATCAGGGAGCCGCTATTAAAGGGGTCATATGATGCGATTTCAAGCTGATTGTGCATAGACAAGATCCCTAAAGTTGCAAAGACTGAAGTTTCAAAACCAAAGAGATATTCTTTATAAAAGTTAAGACTCATCCACACCCCCCCAAAACGGCTCATTCAAACACGCCCCCACATATCTACGTCACGATGTGGAAATATTTGCGTAATGCCGCCCAAATGTGACCCTGGACCACAAAACCAGTCTTAAATAGCACAGGTATATTTGCAGCAATAGTCAAAAATACATTGATTGGGTCAAAATTATCCATTTTTCTTTTATGCCAAAAATCATTAGGATATTAAGTAAAGATCATGTTCTATGGAGATATTTTGTAAATTTCCTACCATAAATATATTAAAACTTAATTTTTGGTTAGCAATATGCATTGCTAAGAACTTCATTTGGACAACTTTAAAGGCGTTTTTCTCAATATTTTGATTTTTTTGCACCCTCAGATTCCAGATTTTCAAATAGTTGTATCTCAACCAAATATTGTCCTATCCTAACAAACCATACATCAACGGAAAGCTTATTTATTCAGCTTTCAGATGATGTTTAAATCTCAGTTTCAAAAAATTTACCCTTATGACTGGTTTTGTGGTCCAGGGTCACAAATGTTCACACAAAGAAAGAAGGCATGGTTTCAGTAACCTCAGTAAGTTATAACTTCAGTAAGTTATTATTCAGCTATGCCAAGGTAAATACAGTTTTCCATTCTATGGCACCTTTAAGGTAAGTCTTTTTTTGCCATGCAATAAAGCTAAGTTCAAAGGCCAATTTAAAATATTGGTACAGTAAAGTGCACAAAATCAGTATTTTGTTTAGGCAGTATTTTTTGTAGCAGTCGAGAAATCATGTTGTGAAATTAATGCAAAAGGTGTGCGTTTTTACGGAAATGCATTGTTAAAGGATCAATGTGTCATTTATTATTCCCATATAAAACTTTAACAGACAATTTAAAAATATTGGTGAAGTAAAATTTGACAATTCACAAGATCAATACATCCTTTATTAAACTGCTTTGTCAAATTTAACGCATTCTTACGGAAGTGTTTAAATGCTGAATCAATTAATTTGCTTCCAACAGCGCTTAATGGGAGCAGCGTCATACACACATAGGGCAGAGCGTCACGTCATTTAAAGGGAAGTTCACGCGTCGGCGTCAGAGTAACAAAAGAATAAGTAGCTGCATTCGGATTACTTTTATGCCACTGATCAGGGGCCATATGTATAAAGCCGCTCAGAGTAAAATTTTAGTCCTAAGTGTGTCAAAATTCTAAGAATGACGTAATTTTACTCTTATTCCTAGACTTAAGAATAAGAGTGATTCATAAAGGTTTCTAAGTGTTAAGACTAGGTCTCAGCTCCTAAATTATTTAAGAGAGCTGAAGAGGTCTCCTAACCTAGTTAGGAGTAACAAGATGGCAGCAAAGAGGAGGAGACAAACACTTTCCAGTGAAGATATGACATATTGGAGTTATATGATAATATGGAGTTGATAAAACAATACAAACTTGATTGTCAAGATCAAAAAGTCTTTTTTTTTTTTTTTGTAACTGACAAAGTAAGAAATTTAATAACCTCTTCCACTCAGCAATCAATGCTCTAACTGCAGAAATGAAAGTAGTAATTACATTTTTTTTGGCTGGAAAATTGGAAAAATGCAGCAATAGACCGGTGATGACACAGTAAGCAGGGTCTTACATATTGTGGCACTAACCCCATCAAACACAACAGTGGCCAAAAGTGAGGTGTGGATTTTTTTTTTTTTTTTTTATGACCCCACATTTCACTTAAACCATTAAAATACAGACCAAAAAAACACTGACCAGTTTTGCCAACTGCTTTCAATTGAAAATAGTTAAAACTGGTCACTTAATGTTGCTAGATGACCTCATAAAGGTGAGTTCACTGATCTACAGAATATTTATATGTATATAGATCAGTGAACTCACTTTTATGACGTCATGGGAGAGCCTCGGAATGTAGATAAGGTTTGTCCAAGAAATTGATTTTGTTGCTAGGCTTTTGAAAAAAGTCTCTAAAGGGGTGAGGAAGTCACTAAACCTAGTGACAAAATCACTAAATTGGCAACAGTGGCACATTGACTATAATATAAGTTATTAATATTTCATTGGTTCTCTTGTTTTTGCATGTGTTCATAATTTCTTTGTATGTGTCACATGTTGGTTTCTGTTTTGTTCCGTTTTGCCCTTATTTGGTCTATTTCCTGTCATTAGTTAATCATTGTTTATTCTGTTCACCTGTTCTGCATTAATCATCTTGTTTGCTCCTTAGTTTCTGTTCCTTTATAAATCCTCAGTTATGCCTCAGTCTTTGTCCGATCTTAGTTAACGCTAAGTGTGTTTTTCTCCACGTTCCTGAGTTTTGCCATTAAATATTACCTCTTACGAAATCTCCGGTGTCTCCAGAGCCTTCCTGCCTTGTCACACTGTTACAGTATGACAGCATGGCCAAAAATTATGACTGCTCAATTTGGCATGTTTCATTGCATTATTATCACAAATAAAACAACTGACTCTAAGCAACTATGCAATATCAATATGCTTACAAAATCTTACACATTTTTATTTATTTATTTTTTTTAGTAAGGGTGAAGATGTCAAATTTTCTAGACCGGACATCATTTTTAGCCGCTACTATGCGGCAGTTTATTGACTTTCCAACTGACCGCCAAACCATATGTGACCCTGGACCACAAAACCAGTCTTAAGTCGCTGGGGAATATTTGTAGCAATAGCCAAAAATACATTGTATGGGTTAAAATTATTGATTTTTCTTTTATGCCAGAAATCATTAGGATATTAAGTAAAGATCATGTTCCATGAAGATATTTTGTAAACTTCTTACCATAAATATACAAAAACTTAATTTTTAATTAGTTATATGCATTGTTAAGAACTTCATTTGAACAACTTTAAAGGTGATTCTCTCAATATTTAGATTTTTTTGCACCCTCAGATTCCAGATTTTCAAATAGTTGTATCTTGGCCAAATATTGTCAGATCCTAACAAACCATACATCAATGGAAAGTACATTTATTCAGCTTTGTGTGATAAGGCATCTCATTTTGAAAATTGACACTTAAGACTGGTTTTGTGGTCCAGGGGCCGATGCTAAAGTCAGTTCAGATAAAATTTTAGTCCTAAGTGTGTCAAAATTCCCAAGAATGATTTAATTTACTCTTATTCCTAGACTTAAGAATAAGAGTGATTTATGAAGGGTTCCTGGTGCAAGACTAGGTCTCAGCTCCTAAATTATTTAAGAGAGTTGAAGAGGTCTCTAACCTAGTTAGGGAGTAACAAGATGGCAGCAAAGAGGAGGAGACAAACAATTTCCAGCGAAAATATGACATATTGGACTTGTATATGATAACATGAAGTTGATAAAATGATACAAACTTGATTGTCAAGATCAAAAACTTTTTTTTTTTTTTGTAACTGACAGTAAGAAATTTAATAACCTCTTCCACTCAACAAGTCAATGCTCTAACTGCAGAAATAAAGCAGGGTCTTACATATTATGACACTAACCCCACCAAACATAAGTGGCCAAAAGTGATGTGGAGAGTTTATTTTTTATTTTTTATGACCCCCAAATTTCACTTAAACCATCAAAATACCAAGGAAAAAAAAACACACAGACTAGTGTTGCGAACTGCTTTCAATTGAAATGAGCTAAAACTAGTAACTTAATGTCGCTAGATGACCTCATAAAGGTGAGTTCACTGATCTATATTTATATTTATTGGAGTGTCTAATTACACTAAGTGAAAATAGCCTGCCTTGTTGGTAGAGGCTATTTACACTAACTCCACCCACCAACATATGATTGGGCGAGTCAAAATTACAAAAGACAGTCACCAGTCATCAGCTCTAGTGGCACAGATGATAAAATGTGTGTTGTACACCTTTTGACGTGATTGACCCAGGGTTCGAATCCGCCTTTTGGCAAAAAAAAAAATTCTCCCTTTTCAAATTTCACATCACATCAGAAAAGCATTTATTTTCAATAAAAATGAAGGAAATAATCAAAAAGTTGAAAATAATGTATCGGGTAGGCTTAGGGTAGGTAGGGAGGGCTTTACTGTCCCAATAAGGTGGCATCCATTTAATAATTTGAATTAAAATTAAAATTTACACTCAACTTATTATTGCATAGCCTACTGGTTTATAATGTACTACAATACTGAGGTGCAGATAATTGCCACTATTTGCAATTAGTAGTATAAATAGCAGAAAATCCTTCTATTTTAACAGTGTAAATAGAATCTATAGCTATTTGCACTGTGTAAATAGCATATCACTAAAAAATACTGCTATTTTCACTTAGTGTAAATAGCATCTATCGCTAAGAAAACATGCTATTTTCACTTAGTGCAAATAGCCGCTGCCTATATTTATATAGATCAGTGAACTCACCTTTATAACATCATGGGAGAGTCTCGGAATGTAGATAAGGTTTGTCCAAGAAATTGATTTTGTTGCTAGGCTTTTGAAAAAAGTCTCTAAAGGGGTGAGGAAGTTACTAAATCTAGTGACAAAATCAGTAAATTGGCAATATTGGCACACTGACTACAGCATAAGTTATTAATATTTCACTGGTCCTCTTGTTTTTGCATGTGTTCATAATTTCTTTGTATGACAGCATGGCCAAAAATTATGGCCGCATGTTTCATTACATTATTATCACAAATAGAACAACTGACTCTAAGCAACTATGCAATATTCTTACAAAATCTTGTAATTTATTTATTTATTTTTTTAAATTAAGGGTGAAGATATCAAATTTCCTTAGCCAGACATCACTTTTGACCACTACTATATGGCATTTTACTGACTTTCTAATTAACCGCCAAACCATATTGCAAAAACAAGCCACTTTTATGAGGATTGAGGACGTTCCTGGAGCCATTGATTGAACTCATGTTCACATCATTGCTCTAACTGTAAATACAGATATACCAATAGAAAACAAAGCACTGTAATAATTTTGATAATTTTACTAATGCAAAGCATTTAAAATACATTTAAATATTAAAATATTTCAGTGTCTTAATTAAATGATTTTTATTGTAGTTATGATGAAATGATTATGTGTTGTGCTGCTGTGACTTTACATGAGCAGGCTCACTATTGGCTGATTCAGAGGTCGAGGTCAGCCATTTTGTGTTGACACCATTGTAGTCCTTAGTTCACAACACTTAAGTGTCACCTCAGTCAACACTTAAGAATCAGTCTTAGACTTTACTGAAAGTAGCTTTTAGCTTCTTTATAAAAATCTCCTACTCTTAGAAAAGTCCTACTTTTTACTAAGTATTTTTTGACACTTAAGTCAAAGCTTAAGATTATACTTAAGAGCATTTCTGAGAAGTTTTATACATACGGGCCCAGGGTCACATATTGAAAACACAAGCCACTTTTATGAGGATTGTGGGCTTTCCTGGAGTTGTTGGAGCCTTGTTCACATCATTGCTCCAACTGTAAATGAGGAGACATACCAATAGAAAATGAAGCATCAGTAATAATTTGTGATAATTTTGCACAATGCAAAGAATTTTAAAAAATACATTTAAATATTAAAATATTTCAGTGTCTTAATTAAATGATTTTGTTATAGTTATATTAAATGATTGGTGTAGTGCTGCTGTGACTTTACATGAGCAGGCTCACTGTTGGCTGATTCAGAGGTCGAGGTCAGCCATTTCATGTTGACATCATTGTAGTCCTTAGTTCACAACACTTAAGTGTCACCTCCGTCAACACTTAAGAATCAGTCTTAGACTTTACTGAAAGTTGCTTTTAGCTTCTTTATAAAAGTCTCCTACTCCTAGAAAAGTCCTACTTTTTACTAAGAATTTTTTGACACTTAAGTCAAAGCTTAAGACTATACTTAAGACCATTTCTGAGAAGTTTTATACTGTACATACAGGCCCAGGGCCCACACGCCCCTTAAATCTTAGTGCTAAGAGTTGCTCCTAGTAACAAAATTCTAAGAAAATTCTTAGAAATGTGGGTGTTTCCTTTTAAAACTAAAGAAAAGATCCTAGTAAAGAAAAAAGTAATTCAGAAAGCATCTTAACCCTTAAAAAAGGTCTTAAGGTCCAAAATTGTTAGGAGTACGGACGAGGACTTTTAAGGGGCTTAAGAGTTTCTCTAGCAGTGGAGAAAATGGACGAAACATGAAGAGGGAGAAGAAATGTGTTGCACACAATACATGACAGTGAGTTAATAAGGGGCTACACATTAGATCGTGCAGGGATCATGTTTGTGACCGATCTTATTGCTAACATCTCCGACACCGCGCTGAAATGCCATAGCGCCAGAAATGGACGTAATCACTACATTAACGTATTTGGCAACTGGAAAAATGCAACTATGCAGCAGTGATGATTTGGGTCTGTTACAGCACTTGTGTCGCTGTTCATTTCCTATAAAACACGTTAAGTATGACAGCATGGTAAATAAAAAAATAAAGAATATATATACATATATAATGTGTGTGTGTGAGTGAGAGAGAGAGCATTAGTAGTACCATTAATGTTTATATAAATATATATATGGGTGTATTTTACATGTATTTTGTTTTGTTTATTTATGGATGTATATTATATGTATTTTGTTTTGTTTTTCTTCTGCTATGTACAATGCTTTGGCAATATGCCAATAAAGCAATATGAATTGAATTGAATTGAATTGAATACGGTAAAACAGGAAAAATTACGCCTGTAATTTCAAAGTGAAGGCTAATCAACTCTACTCTTAAAAGCGCTCTTTTATTTCCTTCTTGGACAACCAGCCACTCACAGTCTTCAAAAGACTGTCATAGCTAGCAACGGGGTCAGTCCCGCCTCCTCACTAAGATAAAAGTTTTTGCCCGCATCCCAATGTGCATACTATCCACCCTGTCTGCCCTAAATAGTATTGAAAATTCCTACTATCACATAGAATTTAGGATGGATAGTATGCACATTGGGATGCACGGTGTCTTTTCCTCGCTCAGAGTTGCTCTCAGATTGGTCCTGAATCACTTTTAAGCTAAGACTCCCAGTTAGAAATTTTTAAGCTAAATTAGGAGCTCTCTAAAAGGATTCTTAGAATCTTTAGGAATATGGGCCCAGGCCTTTATAGGTTTGACCGAAATAATGCAATAACTGACACAACAACAACAAAACAATTGAACAAAAAAACAGATAAAGACATAAGTAGCCATTGATAATATCTAAAATGTATCCAAATCCAAATGTAATAAAATTAATTTATGTGTGATGACAATTTCTTAGCAACTAGAGCTGTACAGGCATCCAGTGGCTATAATGGTATTACAGATAATAAATTGTGCAAAAATTTTTCTTAACAGTGAATTTACAAATAATGTGTTCAGATTTGTGGAACTCACAATGTGCTGAATCTCCACAAATTAGTGTCTTTACTATGACAACCAATTTCAATGTGAAAAGAAACTGATGTCTGAAAAGAAATTGTGTATATGTATTTGTATAACCTATATACGAATGTTGTAAAGAGTTAATAATCTTTATTTCATTTACTGCTTTGTTATGGTGCCATTCAGGCACTGCTATCTGCTTCTGCTGCATCTTGTGCCGTTAGGAGACCATTCATTGTAATTTTCTTTTGTAACTTTTGGTTAATGTGTTTCTTATTTCTTTCTCCAGGAGCCAGTGAGGATTCAGTGTGGAGCAGGGGAGGCTAGCCACTTTCCTTTGGTGGTGTGTGCTTCACAGGGTGTGTTGGTACGATGTCCTTTACAGTGTGTGTGTGTAGTGTTTGATGTGGTGTGAATTTAAGTGGGTTCAGACGACCTCCCGAGTTGCAGCCGGCCTGCCCTGTTCCCGCTAAGCCTGGCCCTGGAGAATTGTGTAGCAAATTTGCTTAAAAGGGAATTGTATATAAATAATTACAATTAATTATGATTAATTACAATTATTTATATCGGCTGACAGTAATAACCGTCGCAGAATTAAATTGCCATCAACTAATCTGTTCGTCCAGCGAACATTCAGTTTAAGTTCATATCAACTCTAAGAAAGGATATTTTCTTGGCCACAGAAAATACTTTTCTAAGTATTAATGCATTAGAGCATGTAGCAAGGATCAAAATCGTAAAGGGACATTTAATATGCAAGGCAGAATCAGAAACTCATGTAATTTGTGCACACAACTTTTATTAACTAAACACTAATGCAGACTAGTCTAACAAACAAACAAACAAACTAACAAACAAACATACAATCACTCATACAAGGGGAAAGGGCTAATGAGAGTTGATGGATGAAACCATCAGGAAAGCCAGAGAATGCAGTTATGGAAAGAGTCAGTTAACCGCCTGTTTAAAACCATCAGTGCCATTTATAACGGGTCTGTAACCTATACTAAACCTCTGTTTCGTTTCGTTAAATGCACAATACTTGCTTTGCTTTGTGTGTCCGTATGCAGTCTTGGATGAAAGTTCTGATGGTTTGAAAGTTTGGCGGTGTTGGAGTTCTTCAAGTTCTTCCGGGTTTGAAGGGTGATGAACTCCAAAAGATGTTATTCTGGCTCGGTGGTAATTGGGAGTTTCTTCCCAGGTAGAAAGGGAAAAAGAGCTAAGAAAGATCTGCTGAGATCTGAGGATCCTTGGTTGAATGGAAAGTCAAGGCCGCAAAGGCCTGGCGCAAAACTTAAAGGTCCAGAAGAGTCCTAGCTCACATCCCCATCTTCTCAGTAATCATCACAGAAACGCAGACTGGGAGGCGTCACTCACGTGAGAGCTTTATCTGCTTTGGAGGTCACACCTCTGTGATGTCAAAGAGCCAATGGGACGACCTGAACTTATGGAGGGAAAGTTTTTATGGCTCTTTGTTTCCCTGCATGGTAATTCTCCTGGGTTAATGCATAAACTACTAAAGATTCTTAGGATGCTTACATGTTGCATAGTTATAGACATAAAATATACACTCTCAATTAATTCATCCGACGACGAATTGATCGAGACTAAACATGATACAGTTAAAGTGATATTAATTAGTGATCTATTATAAACATGCATAAACAGGATAAAATACACAAGAACATATACAAGAAGAATAATAACATACACAATGACCTGAAGGATATGTATGTTCATTCAAAGAATGGTTTTCTATGAATTAAAAGGGAGGAAAGTTCTGTTTTTATGGGCATGGTGTGGGTTTCATAAGAGCCTGTTCTTACTGCACTTCGCATCTCACATACTTTTGAGCAATAAAACAGTCTTATCAGATGGTTTCCCTGGTAACTGAGCCTTTTAGGGTGCTCTTCCAGGAGAAGGGTCCAAAGACCCTCACAATTTGTGTGTGGAATGAGAGGGTTTCCTGAATTATTCATTAAATATAATGACTAAATGTGTGTCTGATTCGTCCAAACGCTACAAACGTTTTTATAATCTTGTGGTGTGTTTCCTGGGAGAGAGAATTTTATCGATGCTCTTATAATAAAGTGTATTTTTGTATTGATACTCGCGTCTCACTACATCTTATTTCTTTGCTCTCAATTGGTAAAACATACCTGTGTCCTTATTGGGAGTATTTCCCTGGCGCTCCACATGATTTAGGGTCTTTTAGACCTATGTGAGTGCCACACAAATATAATTGGAAATGTATCAGTGTTGTTATTTAAGATTTGAGTGTTTACATAATCAGTTTTGTTATTTTGTATGTAATCTTAAATTATCTTGTTTTATGAGTGGGAGGGGGAGTGCGCTAACAGGGATTTTGCCTAGGGCATCAAAATGGCTAGAAACAGCCCTGCCAACTCTTATAAACATAAATACATAACCCTCAAACCAAAGTCTTTCCAGTCACAGTAGAGTCTCTGTCCACCTGTACTGGAATGCCAAAGTAGTCCATTTCAAGATCAGAGTCAAGGAAATTGCCTTCCTGTATTCCAGGGAGAAAAAAAAAATGAATGTTTGCTTGTAAACCCCAGTTTAATTTGGAGAGACATAACTTTGGCTAATTACTAAGGCAAGAGGAATGCAGGTTCAGAAATGAACTTTTCCAGTAAAGGGCAATATTTTCTACCTGGAATCAGTGGCATGCACAGGGGGCCGGGGCTGAGGGGACTGGGCTCGAGCCTTTAATCGACCCTTTAATCATGGATGCTAAAGTGCACTTTCGGTCCGAACTATGTGTCCCTGGACCCCTAACCAAAACTAACAAAACATCAGACAAACAAACAACTGATGCTACAAGTCACCACGGTGTAGCATGCCCTCAAATTTTGCAGATATTAGAGAATTTATGGCAACAGACCAGTTGCCTTTTATATTAATATGAGGAATAAAATATGTAATTGCAACTGAAATTATTTAAAGAGTTAGTTCACCCAAAAATGAAAATTCTGTCATTAATTACTCACCCTCGTTTTGTTCCAAACCCGTAAGACCTTCTTTCATCTTCGGAACACAATTTAAGATATTTTTGATGAAATCTGAGGGCTCTCTGACCCTCCCATAGACAGCAAGGGAACTACCATGTTCAAGGCACAGAAAAGTACCAAGATGATCGACAAAGTAGTCCATGTGACATCAGTGGTTCAACTGTAATGTTGCGAAGCTACGAGAATACTTTTTAGCGCAAAGAAAACAAAAATAATGACTTTTCCACATTTTCGTCTCTACTGCATCACTTGTGGACGCGCGTTCACTACAGTACCATGACGCAAGCATGTGGCGGCACAGGCGCTGACCCAGATCTGGCGTGATGATGTTAAACACATGCGCCGTGCCTTGTGTTCAATGTCATCATAAAACAATCTTTTTATATTCAACTTTGAATGATCATTTTTACAGTGTACTTGAGGTACAGCATCAAATTTTACTCACAATTTGAGTCATCCAATAGCATTCAACCATGAAACCAAACCCCTCTTAAAGCATCCAGAACATAAGTCACATGCTATTAGACTTGTTCGACTTGAAGCGGTGCTGTGCAGAATGACATCAAAGTACCACGAGAGCGATAAGAGAGTAGACTGATCCTATGCATTTACTTACATATAGTTTGATGTCATACACTGATCATTCTGCGCAGCGCTGCTTCAAGTCGAACACACCTAATGTGTCTATGGGTGACACCTCTCTACAAGCCATACCCCTCTAGGAACATCCTGCTCCTAAACCACACCCCTTTAGAAACAAGAATGTTAGCACACGCCCCTTATAAGCATCTAGCCTGTAGGCCACGCCCCTTTAAAAGCCACAGAGCTACAAAGTATGACCCGGTGTAAAACGCGAAAGGTTGAGTTCAAAATAAAATGATGTTCTTTCTATTTCTGCCATTTTATAGTATTCTAGTTAGTATTCTAGTGCTATTTGAATTCAGACAGACTGGCTTTTAGCTTCTTTTTTCTTCATTTTCAGCATAATTTCATTTTTGGGTGAACCATTCCTTTAAAATTGCTGTATTATGAGAGCAAATTTATTAAATTCTTGTATAATATCCATTTAATCATTATTATTATGTGATCTCAACTTTTGATGTTTAAAAATGTAAATTTTTAATGAAGCCCCCCAGTCATGACATCTAAAATACACAGCTCATCTTATACTGTACATTTACACTCTACATTTTAATCCAAAATCATCATTTTGAGGAAAAAAAAAAGTAAATAGGTGAGTAAGCAGATAATGGATAATTTGAATAACTTAACTCTGGAAATGACAGTTCTTTCTACTGTAGGAACACCAGGCTGAAGCAGACGAGACTGAAGACAAACTAGGATGCAGACTGACAGGCAGAATGTAGGTAATTACAGGTGAGAGTCACGTTAGTTGCTCTTACTTGCTCCAAGGGAATGACACTGGTAAGTAGCTACAGGTGAGTTGAAATGATCTATACAGAGAATGCGAGTCCTAGACACAACAGTCCTGTGCAGTTACAAGACCAGACAAAGCATGTGAGTTTGGTGCTGGCATTTATGGAGGAACTGATGAGGCTGATGGCAGACAGTTGTGGTGATTGTGGAGTGTGTACAGTTGGGAACCAGGGAGATGGTCCTCACTGCAGAACACAAGATCCAAGGGGCGTGGTTGGATCTAGATCCAACTCCTCCCACCTTACATAGACCTAAACCTACCCGTCTCCACCCCCGATCCCTAAACCCACCCATCCCCACCCCTAAACCTACCCATCTCCACCCCCTAGATGTGGATCCAAACCCGCCCCCTGGATCTTTGTTCTGCAGTGAGGGGCTACTGGAACCAGGAGGGATGCTGGGAAATGTAGTTCAACAGTGACTGGGCTGGCGACTGAGGATTGTGATTGGGGATTGTGACACATATATTTTAGAATTATATTTAACAGCACTAATAATGTTCTGTGTCTAAACCAGTAATTTCAGAAAATTTTATATTTACATGTATGCATTTAACAGTTGTTTTTGTCTAAAGAAACTTAAAATAGGGAACAATTTTTCACAGAGTCAACAATATTCATAGTATACAATGCCAAGTTTATTACCAGGAAAATGAGCAGATGAATGAATTTTGAATAAAGCTATGGGTCAGGATATTTGGTCTAGTGTCATGGAACTACATGAACTGAGAATTTGTCTTGTGTTAAGGTCCGGTGAGGTGCTGTACCAAATATTCATCACAGCCTTTCCCTGTCCTCCGACTGAAAGACTTCACCCGACAGGACGCCACCATGACCTGCAACATAGAGGCCGTCATGTGAGGAACAACATTTCTTTCTTAAATAGATGAAAATGACATGTCTCAGATATAAATGTTCTTACATAACAATGTAAGAGAACAATTTGTAATATTTAATCTAGAACATTCTCTCTCCTGCAATTTTACTACAGTGAAGAACAGACAGATCTGTGTTAACCCTGATGATCTGTGGGTTCAGAGCGCCATCTTACATATCCAGTGAGTTCAGCATTACATACACTTACATTTATGTTTCATATACTAAATGGCATTGCACACAAAACGTAACCATAGTAATGAATATTACTAAATTACAAACATACAGTAGCCCTGACCCAGTTTAATGTTTTGTAATATGCAAATAGATTTTTTTAATGTTTATGTCTCTTTATACTGAATATACTGGGAAATATGAATGAGCTAAAGGTAAAACTTAAGAACCCTCTCATAACAGTTTTTTTCTATCTTCAAATCGTTCTAAAACTGCTGAAATCAACAGTAATATAAAACATATTGGTTAGAATTTATTTTTATAGTTAGTAAATTAATAAATGGTTTGACAGCAACAATGTGTCCTATTGTTTTGTTTTGTCTGCTATTGTTTTAATAAGGTTTGCATTTCTAATAAGGTTTACTTAGTTTTTAGTTTTATTTTCCTAATACTTAATGCTCGCAACTAGGCTGCTCTGCAACAGGTTAAAACAAATTTTCAGCAGCACACCTGGGCAATATAGAAATATTTTTAACCCATTTGGCAGAGTGACAACATAGGTGGAGTTATATATAAATGTTTGTGAGGACACACAGTAAACAGAAGGTGGCAGTATGTGCCCACTTGCCAGTAGACCAAACAACAGCCCCAAAATACACATATACTGTATAACCTTTAAATGTTTTTTTGTTTGGTTGTGGTTGTTTTTTTTATGACTGATGATTTATTTATTGTTTGAAAAAGCATCAGTATGTTGTCATGAGCTGAGCTTCTATGTCTAATGAATTTTAGCATGTGCTATCAACCAGTCATGTTAAATTAATTAATTAATTCATTCATTCATTCATTAATAAAATATTTTTTACAAAAATCTGCAATTCAGACAGATTTGTGTAATTCAGACAGAAATTCATTGTGATTACAACACAATAATTGTACATTATTGAATTTCCTGTTACTTCACTAGAAAGTCACATAATAATTTGTAGAATTATTACTGCAACAACAACAAAAAGTCAAAAGGATACTTAACTTAAAGGATGTCAGCTACACTGAAAAAAAAATCCAGTGTAGAAACAATTTTCATTCAGATGTTGGACATTTCACAATTAAGTACAAAGAAATGGCAAGTAAGATGTTGAATTAAACATGACGTTTTTTTAAGTAGAAATAGTATTTTCTTGAAAAAACATATACTTTAATAATCTTTGTTTTATTTACAGCTTTGAAAAATCATATTTTCAGTGTAATATCTTTCAGTGTAGTAGTATTTTTGGTAACACTTTAGAATAGGGAACACTTATTCACTATTAACTATGACTTTTCCCTCAATAAATTCCTAATTTGCTGTTTATTAATAGTTAGTAAGGTAGTTGTTAAGTTTAGTTATTGGGTAGGATTAGGGATGTAGAATAAGGTCATGCAGAATAAGGCATTAATATGTGCTTAATTAGTACTAATAAATGGCTAATATTGTAGCAATGTGCATGCTAATAAGCAACTAGTTAAGAGACCCTAAAATAAAGTGTTACCGTATTTTTTATTTATTTATTTATTTATATTTTTTACAGTGCAGCACAAGCTTTACCGTCATTAGTGTAAAGCTGCAAAATTGCATCAAACTTCTGTGTTCTAGTATGGGCTTATTTTGTTAGATCAAGCCCATTAACTGAATATGTATCGGTCAAATGTGCTAAGAGCTCAGGTGTAAAGCCAACAATTTGATTGTGACGTGCGTAGGTTTTTGGTACCCTCCCAGGGCATTTTATTCAACATAAAAGGCATCTAAAACATTCTGTGTCCAAATCTGCCTGGTATAAATTTCACAACTCACTGTGTTACTTTGTTCTACTGTTAACTTTAGATGTGAAATACTGGTTGCCATCTTGTGAACTGTTAAAAAAAAAAAAAAAAAAAACATAATAGAAAGCTTCTTTTCAATTATTGAAGTTCTGGTCTTAATAAAGCTGAGCACAAGCTTTACTACCTTAAGAGCTACAGACTTGTACTGCTGTTGCCTTTATTGAAAAAGCCTGAAACTAGCTTGTAGGCTTTAACAGAATTTGGGATTGAACATGAGGATTGATGATGAATTCTTTACCCTGAACTTGGGGCATTCATAATTCATGAGAACTGCTAAAGTCATCATGTTTGCAAACAGCCATAACCTTTAATGTCATTTCCTCTGTTTTATTGCATTATTTTTGTTCATTGGGGATTGTGAAACAGTGAATCTAAGAGCAAAGTTTCTGCAACAGTAGTTATTGTTTTTAATGTCAAAAAGGGCACATGGGATATCAACTTAGTTAAAACAGAATACAGGTCTTTAGCTTTTACTCTGTCCTTCCGACAGATGTTAAATGGCTGTAATGGGTGAGATGACCTGCAGGGTGACAGGTCCAGACTGGTGATCTGTTGTCAGCAGATTTATATTAAAAAAAAGCATCCAACATCCTTGTTTTTATGAAAGAGGAATTTGTGTTCCTCTTTCATAAAAAAAATGAGCATGTAAAAATACTCTTCTCTGAATGATTTGAAAGGCATTTGTCGAGTCACCAGCTCCTTATCCCTTAATTAACCCAACAGGGTAAATAAGCACCGCGAGCAAGGTGTGATTGTGCAGAGGCTGTGATGCTGTGAATTTCTCACACTATGCACACAGTATGAGAATAGTCTTGCATGTCAAGAGTCAGAAGGGCTTTTCTTACTTGAAATAGTTAACCCTGGGTAAACAGAATCCTGGGTTATCTTGCTTCACGTTTCACACTGCTTATACTTTGCAGGGTTAAAAGTTGATCCTGGTTATTCATAAACTGCTGTTTCACACTGCACCATTTTAAACCTCGGGTTACAGTCCTTATTTGCATATATGCGGCGTGATTGGATGAATGCGGCAATGTGTTTGCATAACAGTAAGTTCTCCAGGATGGATGTTTTGGACTATAAAGGTAGCCTAATAATGCAATGATCTCTTCTTTGCTCTTTAAGGCCACAAAAGCGGTGCTAACCCTGCTCCAGAGAAGGGTATCAGAACTCTGTGTAAAAAGCGGTGCTTACCCCGCTTCTAAATTACATATGTGAAACTTTACCCAGGGTTAAAAGTGGTGTTTAGAACCCGGAGTTAAGCGCAGTGTGAAAATCTCTAGATAAGATTTTGTTGTGCAGAACCTGGCACATTTTCCTTTAGAAAGAAAAAATGGACGTATGGCATGAGAGGGCCCAACTTCTGGTCTAGTGGCCTGGTAGGCCCGTGCCTTAATCCGCCCCTGCCTGTCTCTAATGTTAAAAAATGTCATAATGTGATTTATTAATGAGGAGTTTTTAAACACAACTCTAGGGCTCTGTTTGTACTAATGTAGGGCTATAACCTTTGTCCATCAGGAAACAGATGTGTACTCTGGATTCATTGGCCAAATGGATTTGTGCTGATATCAGAATTCTTGTTCCCTTCAAAATACACTATACACAGGATATTGATATTTATAAGAACTTGTTATTGTCAGGCTGTGCTAAAACCTGATCATATTTTTTGTCCATTTTAATGAGTTATGTTTAGTTATAAACATGGAACATTTCACATAGGGTAAGAATGATGCATCAGCCAATATTTTACTATAGGAAAGAAAAACATTTGCTAATTTAGTTTTTATAGCACAAAATGTAAAATATGAAAAAGGATCCCCCCACAAATCCCTCATTAACAAATAGATACAAAAACTCTTATCAAGTAGATCAACAAATAGGTCAGTTAACCTCAAAACTGTTTAGACTGACTCAGTCCCAGAAATGTTATTATTCAGATGAAATGACAAAATTAAAAACAAAATTGCCATTCATCAAAAGTGTTGAGCAGCTGGTAGTTTTTTTGTTACAGTAAATTAAAAAATAAAATATTGCAATAAAATATAGTAAATTAATAAACTTCTGTGAAGATCATTTTAACTGAATGTGCAATGCTAATATTTGTTACCATATTTATGACCATCAATGGGGCAGGGTAATGTCAGTAATTTAAAAAAATGATATATAATAATCATATAATAAATTGTTAATACATAAAATATATATATGACTGATTTGGCCAACACATTTTGTAATTAATAAAACTGTATACATTAATTACTTTTAAAACATGTGACATTTCCCAAAATTTAGAAAGACATAATTCACAATAAAAACACTGCCGCCATTATTCAGTTTTGGTTTGCTTGTTCTGTCCATCTGAATATATATAATATATATATATATATATTAGGATTTATTTTTTGGCATTTTATTTTCCATCTGAATATCTAAAAAGTACAGAGACTCAACTCACTTTCATCAGATGCATTTTAATAGAAATTGTAACAAAAAAATACAACAAACAGAGCAAGGCTATTGCATATTATGCATTACAATTAAATTCAGTGCATGATATGTTAGAACTGTGTTAATAATTATTCTTATCAGGACATGAACAGCAGATTGTTACAGATGCTGATGTATGTATGACTCACTAATGTCAAAGTCAAAAGGAAATTTTAGTGTTACATTATCCCACTTTAAAGCTTTCATGGATTGCCATAGGCTGAATCATTTACCATTCTTCCAGGGCTCAGTTTTGACTAATACATGATCAGAACTTTTGTCTTTCAGTAAACGGATCTGTACTCCAGGTGCAATAGCCAGTTTGGATTTGTACTGATAAATATCATAATTCTCGTTACCAACTGCCATCTTTTCAAACTTCACAACATAGTGATATGTGTAATAGCCATCATTTTTATCTTGTGAACTAGTGTAAAATCCCACCCATGAGTAGTAGAAGGTATCTTTCCAGTCTGTGAAGGTCTTCTTGATATAAAGTCGAGCACAAGCTTTACCATCTTCAGTGTAGAGCTGCAGACCAATATTATCATACTCTGGTCCATAAAAGAATTCTGGCAAGTTTGGTGAGATTTTAGGCTGAAGACTAGGACTCAGTGTGCCACAATCTGATGGTAATATTGTCACTGCTTCAACACCCTCCCAGGGCGTAGTTTGTGCTAAAACTTTGTCATACTTTTTGTCCAGCAGAAAACGGATTTGAACTCCAGGAGCAATAGCTAAACTGGAATTATACTGGTAAATATCATAATTGTGTGTGAAAGAGTTTTCAATCTTTGCAAACTTAACTGCATACTGATATGTTGAATAGTCATCGTTTTTATCCTGTGAACTCTTGTAAAACGCCACCCATGAGTAGTAAAGAAAATCTTTCCAGTTGCTGAAGGTTTTCTTGATGTAGAGTCGAGCGCAGGCTTTTCCGTCTTCAGTGTAGAGCTGCAGACTAGCGTCAAACCCCTTTATTCTGATGGGAATCACTCTATTAGCTCCATCAAACTCTGGTCCATACCAAATGTATGGATTAGTAAACTGAAAATCAAAAAGTGTTGGGTATAGTCGCAGTCGAGGTTGGAGGCCAGCATTCATGGAGACAGAGGTATCTATAGCCCCAGACGGTTCATAAATATTCAGCTGTATCCTGACCTGCGTATGAACTTCATTAGTTTCACTGGAACGAGTGTTTTGGCAAATTTCGATGTGTACGTATTTGGAATTTTCCATCATTTTAGCAGGTATCTCCCAGAGGAGTTTTGAGAATCCTTCTGTAGTTGCTTTTATCTCTAGTTTAATTCCTTCATATGCATTACATTGCAAATAGGGCGAGCGTTTCTTTCTACGGCTGATATGACTGTGTTTGCAGTCATTGCTGCTGTATCCTGTCTCTGTCAGAAACTGAAGGCATTTGTCATATTCTGTGTCTTTTGTATTGCGTGATATTGTGTAAATACCAGAAATATTGCTCTCATCAACAGTGCAGTTATAAGGGTCTCCAATCTGCAAGAGAAGAGTAGGATCGATTTCATAAGTGTCAGCAGGATTAAAGTCGTTCTTGAGAAGGTCATGTGCCGTAATAAACACGCTGAGTATCTTGTTTGGCTTATTTTGTTTCACAGAGATAATGAGCCTGTCCATGTTTCTTTCTGGTACATTGGTGTTTCTGTAATACTTCCGCACATAGGCTGGCAATGCATTGGCTCCAGGAGATTTTAAATTGCCAACCGAATAGTAACTCTGCCAAGAGCTCAATGAGGGGAGAATGCCCTCTCTGTTGCCATAATGATGGAATCCAAAGTCACCTCTACTAGGATCGAAATTGGAATCAAGGATGAGAATGTTGTTCTGATCAACAGTCACCACTTTTTGGGCAAACCAGAACAATAATTGGAGTCCATGACGTGGTGCAGACTTTGCATATGTAAGGTTTTTCAAGTCATTAATTTCGTTAAGTTTTCTCAAAGAAGAGACGCTCGCCAAGACGAGGCAGAAGAGCAGGAAGCAGAGTCTCATGGCACCCATGGCAAAATCCTAATCAAAACAAAAATACTACATATCAAACACATAAGCCATAAATAATTGGAGTAATATTTGAATATTAATAATATTTGAATATTTAATTTAGGCATTTCTATTGAGCGCAAATTGGGAAACTCATCAAAAAACAGATCAATGCTTCGAAAGTGCCACAAAGCCACTTAAGATGGGATACTGTAGAAAATATTTTATCATCCAAAAAAATTACACACATAACCTTTAACATTAATTTTTAATTTCAAGAACACATTAACACTGATATCTATCATTGGCAATATATTCAATAGTTTAATCACTTTTGTTTGATGTAAATTTCATATTTCGTGTTAAATATAAAATTAACATTTCAATCAATTTAGTAAATGTAATTCATAATTTATAATCTGAATGTATTTAAACACTTTGAAGACATCTATAATATTCATCAGACTGAAATTTAAACTCATCGTACCTCAGATTGAAGGTCCAGTGGAAGAGCCTCTGCATCCTTCACATCTCTCAGATGATTATTTATACAGTTTGGAGGAGGCTGTACTTTACAGACAGGGTGTGTCCGCACAGTACAGCCTGTAAGACTGTCTTTCAGTTGTAGCCTCTTTTTTACCATAACGGAACAATTTTGCCACAATAAAGTTTTCTTTTAAGTGTACTTGTTTACTAGACAACATGTCAGTGCTTGAATTATCAGACATATTATGCAAAGAAAGCCAAGAAAAATCAAGGTAGCATTACTAGCCTCCTATTGCATTACTTTCTATCTACTTGTGAACAGATTTTTATTTTTATTGTCTGTCACTTCTCAAGTCATTTCTCATGCTGTAGGCCTAATTTTTTAGCCCACAGGGGCAAAAAATTGTCTGTAGTTGAAAAAACAACAGTAGATGATTTACAGTCTTTTTATGTTAGAAAGTTTAGTGTAATAAACCACTTGCCTGTAATATTACTATATGAGAATAAAAGTAAATTTAATAAGGAACATGAAATGTAGGATATATCAGAGAAAGAATTCAGTTTATAGAATCATTATGCCATGTAGGAATTAATGATTTCGCAAAGCACAGAAAGAGTCAATGGTTTATAACATTTTAATGTGTTACATAAGGGAAACAGGATTGTACAACAAAAATATATATATAGCCTATATATTTATATATATGTTTTTTTTTGTTTTTTTCCTTTTCTCAAATCCCATTCAGCGCTTCACATGTGTTACATCTGACTCAAGGAAGCAACAACAAAAAGGGTCTGAAGTCCAAAATTACGCTATATTAAAGCATAAAGTATTTATTTAAGTCCATGGGTTTAAATGATAAAAATAATAAATGAACAACAATAAAGAAACAAACAGTTAACAAAATGAAAGTCCATCTTCTGAGCTCAACTGCAGGACATGGAAAAAAAAGCTCTCCCTCCAACAAAGGCCAGACACCTTAAATACAGTCCCCAATTGGTAACAGGTGTAGATCCTTATCTGGTAACCTATAAAACAAGAAAGAATGACAACGGGGAAAAAAATAAATAAATAAAACAAAACCATAACACGTCATGTTCCTGTCCAGTTGGTAGCGGTAAATGCACCATCTAAGCTGGTTTGCCAATCGCAAAAAAATATCCGAAGAAGAAGAAGAAATTTATCTTCTTCTTCTTTTTTTTTATTAAGCAATTAACCATGTACAATCAACGTGGCAATATCAGTACATTTTTACATTACAGTATACAGAACAGGTGCATGAAGAAATACAAATATATATAAATATGTATTTATATATATATATAAAAATAAATAATTTAAAAAAAAGTAAATATAAAAGGGGGTATGGTTTTTCCTGTAAATCATATTCTTCTATAAAGGACAAAAGATTTATTGCATTTTTCTTTTTCATCACTTTGAGGACTTTTGTAAAAGAAATAAACTCATTATAAAATGCACAAAATGTTGGTTTCACTTATAAGTACTTAGATTTGTATATATAAAATTTTCCCTGCAGAAGCGCATTATTAGCAAGGAAGTCATCTTTGTTATTGTTCATTACAAGTCCAAAGATAATGTCCTTCACAGTGAAATTTCTAAGGTGAGGTACCTTTGGGTAAAGCCAGTCATGAATATCAGACCATAAAGCATCCACACACATACAGTGAAAAAACAGATGTTCCGTGGTTTCAGTATCATCACAAAATATACATTTATATCCCATTTAAAATGTTAAAATGCAAAGAAGATTTGTTTCTGCGGAGCTCCGCTCGGGGTCGCGCCTGCTGCAGCTCCTCTGCCCCGGATGACAGAGCTGTCCGCCGCGTGCGCGTCCTTCCGGTTATGGGATGAGTTGCCTTGGTGCAGTGTTTTTATTTCTTTGAATGCACTGATTGTGTTTCAGCGACCCTAGAGTCATAGCCTGCGATTGCATGATGGATTTTACTTTACTTTGATGCTTTTCTTCGCCTCGCTCTGGCCATATCATTCAACACCGCCGGCTGTATGTTAGCAACCCAGCTGAGCTGACGGTAACTTACCTCTGGATGATTTAATGATTAATACTGATGCTGATGTTTGTATCTGTGCATGTTTGTCTCTAAATAGATTATAAAGAGTCGAAATCCCCAATTAAAAGTCGCAACTTATGTACAGCTGAAACTTTAAACTGGACAGCAGCACGTCATTTAGGACAAAACGGTATTCAGGTTAATGCCTTCTTTAGATATATTGCATTGAATATCACATACAGTATATGCAGGAACAATCAAACGCAATTAAGCTATAATAATGGTCTATTTACACCGTTCAGGTGTCTTTTAGTCTTAAAACGCGCAGCATGCTCAGACTGTCACAGGTGTGATTGTTACTGCAAGCGTTTCGTCTTTCAGAAGTGAAGCAGAGGTCCGGTTGCCATGGAGACGGAGAGTGAGCATCATGGGATGTTTGTGGATCCGGACTTTCCTGCTGACATCTCCTCACTCTTCTGTGACTGCACCACGCCCCTCCCCAAATTGTTGGGTGATGTCACATGGCTCCGCCCACAGGTAACCTTCTGTCACACAGGTAATATTATGTAGAAAACGTACCTTTCCAATGAGCACACATGAAGACCTTCTTTCTATAAGAACTGATTTTCAGTTATCTAGGTTTTGCTTGTGTGGATTTTAAGACTATTATATAGTACTCCTAAATATTGACACAATTAACTTTTGCATATATATTCATTTAGTAAAGAATTTACTGGCTCTTTGTCCAAATCTCTATACTGTATCATATCGTAGGCAAAAAAACAGTCTGTGAGCAGAGTAGTACGTCCAAATTCTTATTCATAAAACAGTACCCTGGATGACCTACTACTTCCTGTTGCCATAACAGTGACAGCATGGCGAATTTCATTCATACTACACACATTCATGCTATAAAGAACATACTTTTTTAATGGTTGTGAAGTAAGTTTCAAACCACATGTAGTACATACTGTACAGGATTTGATTTCAGATGCAGCATGGGTCTTTAACAATGTAGATTGTAACAAACCAACTTTACAGTACTTTTCCTTGCGTATATTCCAGGAGATCTGCAAGCAGCCTCAACTCTTCCCCGATGACCCTGTGGAGGCCCACCCAAAGCAGGGCATTCTGGGAGACTGCTGGTTGCTCTGTGCCTGCTCCATGTTACTCAAGAACCAGTGTCTTCTGAACAAGGTGAACACTGTCAGGTTTAATGTGTAAGATGTTTCACTTTAAATGGAAATAAAACCTACACGTTTAATAGAGTGCAACAGTCGTGTTCCGGGAAAAAAATACAATTTTGTACCTTTTGACTTTTTTTCAAATAACCTTTTGCCTCAAATAGGAGTTGGTAATGTTGTGATTCACTTTGTAGCTAGTTGGTTTGGTTAATAGATTTTAACTCTTTAACAAATATTTTTAAAATCCCTGTGGGAAAAATGAATGGGTAAAAATGCTGAAAAAGTGGGTGGTCACTGTTGCACTGTGTTATTCAGTTATTTTAAATATACCAGTTACATAGCATGAAACTTTGATCATATTTCACACTTTAGACTCATTCTGAAATATGATGACAACACTGCTGTGGTTTCTTCTTTCATAATTCTATACAAAGACTCTAGGTGTATTTTTATTATGTGTTTATGTTTGTTATCAGGTATTTCCACCAGAACAGCCTTTATGGGGTGACCGTGTTTACCGCGGTGAGTTCCGGTTCCAGTTCTGGCAGAACGGGCACTGGACAGAGGTACGGGTGGATGACCGACTGCCCTGTATCAATGACACTCTCTGCTTTTCAAGATGCCAGAGCCCTAGGGCATTCTGGGTAGCACTTTTGGAGAAAGCATATGCCAAGTAAGTGGAATGAAGATTTTGGTGTAGTATAAATATAAATATAATGTGTGAACTAAAGAAAAGAATAGTAATAGAGAAGCTGTTAATTGTTCTTGCTAGGTTACGTGGTTCATATTTCACATTCATATTCATATCACTTTTTTTTTTCTTTTTTTTTCATATGAGTGTTTGTGGGCGGGGCAAGTATGTGAGGCAGTTGTGGACTTGAGCGGAACCATAGCGGTACGATGGAGTCTAAAGGGAGCGGAGTCTACACAACAGCCCAAAGACTCCCAGACTCTACACACACCTAATGGGACGAGGCTATCTGAACTCTCACTGGAGCTGAAGGAGCGATGTGCCATCAGCTGCTGTGTCCACAGCGCCCCCGCAGGTGAGAGAGGAAGTAGCCACTAACTTTTTATTCTCGCTATTCCGATCTCCAAACAGGAGCTTATAGCTGAATTGAACTTGTCATAATTGATGAACTTTCCAACTTTGACACAGTCATTACATTAATACATTAACTGAAACTGAACAAAATTGAGTATTAATATTTTAAATGGGATTTTATGTTCATATTTTCAAATTTAATTTTAATGATAGTTTAAGTTAATTTTGTTTTATTAGTTTTTTTATATTTCTGTTTTTTTTTACTTGTTTTTTAGTAATTTTAGCACTTTATCTTACATTTGTTTTATTTATAAATATTTCAAATTTCATTTAGCTTGTTGTTTGTATTTTATTTTATTTCAGTTAACATTTATTTTATTGCATTGAAATTATTTTTAATAGTTTTAGTTGACAATAGCAGCTATTGACTAATGATTATAGACTGCAGCAACAATAGCTAATAGTTTACAGAACTATATAAAGTCTCTCATTTACTCCTTAAATTTGTTGCTGGCAACTCTAAGGTTTTCAGAAAATCTTTCACAAAATACCATAGGAAGTATTTCGTAATAGTACTGTAATAGTTCTAGTAATAGGTTTGTTGTTTGCCTCTCTCTGCAGGTATCCCAGAGCTTGGCCAGTTCCACGCCATGGGTGTGATGGAGTGGACAAACGTGACTACCTCTTCAGGTGAACAAATGGAGCTGATCAGGATACGAAACCCCTGGGGCAGAAGGAGCTGGGCCGGCGTCTGGAGGGAGGGGTATGGAGTGAAAAACTGCTGAATCATCACATACGGTCCATTTTTGGTTTGTTTTGTGTGTTAAATACCTTATATTGCATATATTATGTATTAGAAATAAATGTTTTTAGAAGAATGTATTATTTTGGGGTTATATTATTGAAGAACAAAGTAAGAATTACCAATATTTTTGCACTAAAATGTGATTCTTTAAAAATTTTATCTCTGTAAAATGAGTGGTTATAATTATTTCAGACAAAATTATTAATATTATAATTCTTAAGTAATTAATTACGTTAACTGTCCCTAGAAAACCTATTATGTTTTTCTTTCCAATATATTAGTGGTCATTTACTTGTTATATGTGGAGATCATTATTCATTCATTGCCTACAGAACCACCCCTTTACCTAAATTCATTACTTCAGACTTATGTGCCCTCTGGACGCTTGCGTTCTGCAAGTGAACGTCACTTTATTGTGACATGTTATAGCACTTGCGTATCAGTGCTCTTTTGTTGATATTGATTGCTTCCATTGTCCTCATTTGTAAGTCGCTTTGGATAAAAGCATCTGCTAAATGACTAAATGTAAAATGTTAATGTAATGTAAGTAGAGGAAAAGTCGTTTGACTGCCACTAGGGGGCGAAGCATGACAATCATACGCAAATGTTGCTTATAGTGGAAATGCAGCTTCTGTCTGACTGTTTTTTTTCTGTCTCTCTGTACAGTGGATCAGGTTGGGCTTCTCTGGAGCCCTCCTGTTCTCAGGCTCTACTGGGCCGCACAGCAGAGGGGGAATTCTGGATGGATGAGACAGAATTCCAGCAGGAGTTGAGGTCACAGTGGGATATCCCATCAGTGATGCAGGACACCTCCAAAGCATCTACACAGGTATTGTCTATCACAGAGGTGCCCGAACTTTTTAGAACAAAGGTACAAATTGTGGTTGTAGGCCATGGGCCAAAAGTAAATGTTGCTTCTATATTACTAGAAAATGTATTACATTTTACAGTTGTTTAAATAATTAAAAAATGTATAACTTTTAAAAAATTTTATTTATTCTCACATTCACTTATTTAGTTTTTTACATTCAAGTGCAAAAGTAAAACAAATTGTTAAAAACCGAAATAAAGTAGAAAAGAGGATATGCTTCAATGGCATTTTTTTTCATGCCTCTTGTGATACGGCATGACGGACCAAATCACTTTGGCCTATGCATTCTTGAAAGCATTTGCATGACCAGTCTCTTTCTGTTATATACAGTAATTTTTTGAATATATGGTGAATAATTTTTAGTTATTAGTTTAATAATAATGTCATTAATAATAATTTAGTCATTAGTTTAATAATAATGTGTGGATATTTATTTCATATATATATATATATATTAATGTGTAATTTCCCTTCATGTAGGACGCTATCTAACCCATAGCCACCAGATTGGAGGCCGCTGGGTCAAAGGTCACTCTGCGGGTGGTTGCTGCAATAACAGCACTTTTAGCATCAACCCTAAGTTCTGGTTAAAAGTGTGTGAGAGAGGGGAAGTGTTGCTGTCCTTGATGCAGTATGGACATCCTGATCCACCAGCAGAGGGCAGCACTCATCAGCACCCACACCTCCAGGCCATTACACTACATGTGTGGAAGGTTAGTTAATCACTATACAATCATTTTTTTAATGATCGGAAATGTTACATTATGTAATGTTAGATGTAATATGTTACATAGGTGGAGAAGAAACACTTTAACCTGATGCAGACGATGAACAAGCCACCGCTTGTGTCACACACGCATGCGTACGATCGGGAAGTGGTGGTACACACTCACCTGAATCCTGGTTTTTACCTGCTTGTGCCCAGTACCTTCCTGCAGGGAGCGGCGGGCCGGTTCCTTCTGAGAGTTTATTCCTCCTGCTCTACTTCTCTCAGGTGACTGCACTAAGACAAATATAACTTTAGTGAAGTTTTTGTACAGATCAAAAGTTTGGGTTTGGTAATGTTTCTTTTTTATGTTTTTAAAAGTATGCTCACCAAGGCAGCATTTATTTTGTCAAAAAAATACAGTAAAAACAGTAATATTTTAAAATATTATTACACTTTAAAATTGTTTTCTATTGTAAAATATTTTAAACTGTAATGTAATATTCCTGTGATTGCAAAGCAGAATTTTCAGCAGCATTACTTCAGTCCTCAGTGTCACATGATCCTTCAGAAATCATTCTAATATGCAGATTTGCTGCTCAACAAACATTTCTTATTATTATCAGTGTACAAACAGTTGGGCTGCTTAATATTTTAGTGGAAGCTATGATACATTTTTAGGATTCTATGATAAATAGAAAGCTCAAAAGAGCAGCATTTATTTGCAATATAAATCTTTTGTAACATTATAAATGACTTTACTGTCACTTATGATCAAGTTAATGCATCCCTGAATAAAATATATTGAAAAAATTCTTACTGACCCCAAACTTTTGAACTGCCATGTATGTAATAATGACACCAATTATTAGTGGTCATATACATACTGTATATAAATATTCAATATGATGCGATAAAGCTATATCACTTGTCCAAAATATCTGTATTTCTCTCCAGTGTGATGAAATCCCCTCCTCCTCTTCAGCACTGTTCAGAGGGCAACTGGGAAACCATCAGTTCTCATGGCTGTTGGTCCATCGGTTCTACTGCTGGAGGAAGTCGCAACTTCTCCACACATGGACTCAACCCTTGTATACCTCTTACTGTGACCTATGACCCTGGAGGTAACAACGTTAAGGTCACTCTACGCCAAAACAGGCCTGAAAACTCCCTCCATGCCATCGGCTTTCATATTTACAAGGTCAGAAATGATACATACCTCATTTATAATCGGTTTTGAGTCATCTATATGACCAAACTGCTGAAAATCTATGTTTATTGTGTCAAAAGTGTCCAGTTCTGTTCTGGTAACAGTATTAGTTATAGTAGGTGTAGGTGTCTAACATTCAATAGTGAATCTTTTGTCATATGCCTTCATGATATTTAAATGTGTGTGTCTCCAGGTACCTGATGGTGACTCCCTGTTAACCCCTTGTGCCATGTCTCCAGTGGTTAGTTGTGTACCTCATTCCCACTCCCAGGAAGTCAGTTTGTTTTGCCGTCTACAGCCGGGCGAGTACGTCGTAATTCCTTCCACCTACCAGCCAGAACTCAGTGCACACTTCATCCTGACCTTTACACGCAGGATACATCGGTAAGCACTCCACCTACACTCTATTCAACTGTCCTATTACAAGAAAAATCTAGAAATATCAGTGAAAAATTGATTAAAGTCATAGACATTAATAAAATCGTATGTATTCAGAAAACTGTAATTACAATTTAACTGGTCAATGCACTGTGATTTAAAAAAAAAAAAAAAAAAAAAACAGTAAAGTGTACTTTCACGTTTAGAAATTGTTGCTAGTTGACATTGAAATCTTTGGCTCTAGTACTAATGTTGTCAACTTCCTCAGGAAAGCAATGCAGAGTCAAGAGCTTCTGGGCCATGTTGTTCAGGAGGTAATGATCTTTCACCTCATTTTAAGAAATAGTTTGCAAAACTCCAAAATCAAATTCTGTCATGATTTACTCAATCTCCTGTTGTTTCAAACCTGCATGGCTTTCTTTCTTCTGTGAAACACAGAAGATATTTAAGAATATTGGTAACTAAACAGTTTCAGCTCCCATTGGCTTCTATTGTATTGTAATACAGTGGAAGTCAAAGGGAACCGAAACTATGTTTCACAGAAGAGAGAAAGTTGTACAGGTTTAAAATAACATGAGGGTGAGTAAATGAATTTTCATTTTTGGGTGGTCTAACCATTTATCGTTAATTTTCAGATGACCATCAAGCCATGAGCAATATATCAATCCAAAATGCATTACCTATGATTTTGTCGATGATATAAAATAATCATAAATAACACTTACTAATGAATAAATATTTTTTCATGTCTTTCATAAAACATTTAGAGTTCCTCAATTTGAAACAAATAAACTTCATTGGGTTGAAACTTCACACAAGATATATATCAAATTTTGTCTATTTTTATGATATTATTAAGTAAGAATCATATTAATATACATTTATATATATTTTCCCAGCCTTCTAAATAATTATTGCTAATTTGCTCATACCATTGGATTTGTAAGATGCTCTTATCTCTTTTGCTTTCCTCTCACAGGTCTCCTGTGTCTCTGTGATGAGACGATAGTCTGGGGAAGTGGATCACATGCCCATGTTGAAATGAAGGTCTTCCCCTCCATCCTCAGGACAGGAGTCTGATGGTGTAGCCCTGTAAGGCTTCGTCAACCCTAATGGGAGCCATGGGTACAAATCACTCATCACAAACCGCTACCAATCCCACCAGCAGTGGATGAATGATGGTATACCGTATACTGTTTAGGAATTTGTCACAATTGTTAACTAGTCTTCAAAAAAGCGCACCCTAAGAAGCATGTCAGATCAGGGTCATGTCCTAATTATACAGAATTAGTCGACTAGTCATTAAGACAGTGACTGACTCAAAATTACAGATGCGTGATTTTACAGTGGCTTCAAATGTGGCCAACTAATCAGAATTTTGAGTTGGAACTATACTTTTTATAATAGTTATAATATATTTAGTTTTTATTACAAGTGTTACATAATGTACTATAAATGTGTACTGATTTCAGACTTACAGTATTTATAATGAATTACCTTATTTATTATGAATGATCATATATTTTTGATGATCTTTCTGTATTTGTCCCAGTTGCATAAAAGGCAAAAATAATCAACTAAGAAGCACCTTTCATTTTGAAGTGTTTCATTGACTTCAAAAACAAGCATTATTACAATGTGGTTATTCAATATAAACACTTTTATATTTACACAGATTTCTACTTGATCATGATATTTAAATTTACAGTGAAAAAAATAAGTAATAAGTAATAAAAATAATTTTTAGAAAATACTGAGAGAGAGAGAGAGAGAGAGAGAGAGAAAATAAGGATGCAGAAGATGAATAGCGATTTATTAAAGAAGGGATTTATTGGCCAAAAGAAGGGTAGACAGTGATTGAATAAGTGGGAGGCTCGGCGGCTCTACTGAAGCTCCAGCTCTCTCTGAAGTGTGCCGCAGAGTTGGAGCCCCTCACGCAGTCGCTGCCCTGTCGGCCCCTCTGTAAGCGCTAATAGCCTGTGTGTGAGGGTCCACAGGCCTGTTAGTGCCGCACTAGTGACGAACGTGTTGCGTCACTGCCCACCCTGATCCAGTGTCTGGTGCCACCACACAATGACTCGTTATGTGAAGCAAATTCGCTGCTGTGACCCTTTCCTCCCCATGTGTGTGTCTGTTACATGTGTGGCAATGTTCATTAAATTATTTTGAATTTAAATACTTGAATCCTACTTTGTTTCAATGCTTTGCAAAACATGTAGAATTATTTTACACTCATTGTTATTCATATTCATTTTTATTTAAAAAGGAAATTTTACATCTGTTCCCCAGTGACTTAGCTTACCGAACATTATATGACCTCAAATCCTTAATAATTTAATAAAATTTAATTATATCAGTGCTATCAGTCTAATTTCTTTTATTAAATCATTACCTTTTTTTTCTGAGAAACATAAAATAAAATGTATGTAAATAATTATATATATATATATATATATATATATATGTGTGTGTGTGTGTATATTTTATATATATATATATATATATATATATATATATATATGTGTGTGTGTGTGTGTGTGTGTGTATATTTTATATATATATATATATATATATATGTATATGTGTGTGTGTGTGTGTGTGTGTGTGTGTGTGTGTGTGACCTTGGACCACAAAACCAGTAATAAGTAGTACAGGTATATTTGTAGCAATAGCCAACTATACATTGTATGTTTCAAAATTATTTTTATGTCAAAAATCATTAGGATATTAAGTAAAGATCATGTTCCATGAAGATATTTTGTAAATTTCCTGCCGTAAATATCAAAACTTAGTTTTTGATTAGTAATATGCATTCCTAAGAACTTCATTTGGGCAACTTTAAAGGCGATTTTCTCAATATTTTGTTTTTTGCACTCTCAGATTTCAACTTTTTAAATAGTTGTATCTCGGCCAAAAATTGTCCTAACAAACCATACATCAATGGAAAGCTTATTTATTCAGCTTTCAGATGATGTATTAATCTCTCATTTCAAATTATTGACCCTTATGACTTGTTTTGACCCTAATGACACACACACACATACATATGTACATACATATATACACTATCTCTCTATATACAGATATAGAGAATTTTTTAAAGTAAAATGTCATGTTTTTCAGATATATGTGTTTATATATGAAAAAAAACTTGTGAAACATGACATTAATTGACCCCATTAAATTCTTATTTCATAATTTATTTATTCAGTATTATTCAAGTAATTCAGCTGTAATTTTTATTAAATAATAGGTAAATAGATATTAGTTTACTTTTTTCATTTATAGATAAGCTAATTAGCTAAAATATTTATACATTAACTATTCACCAACATGCTTATTAGCCTCGGATAAGGTAACAGTTTATCTCACTTTTGTTTACTACAAAATACAAATATCCACAAAGTGTACAGCATGCGCGTCACCCACAACAGTGCGATGCGCGCGCCCGCCGCCACCACTAGCGCGCGCCGCCGTTGCTGCGGAATTGACGGGGCTGCCGTCGGCGCGAGAGAGGAGACAGATACTCACCTAGAAAATAATGAACAACAAATTTGACGCGTGAGTAATCACAACGACGCTGCAAGTTAGCAGGGATTAGTCGTGCGTGAATGCAAATGCATGCGTTTCAAGCGTCTCTTGAACTCAGAGAGACGGAAAAGAGAGAGAGGGAGAGGGGAGGAAAAGAGGTGTGTCTAGAAGCTTTGGCATGGGCTGGGAGGTCACCATGTTTAGTTGCATGATTGAACTCCTAAGATTTTGTGAAGGATTGTGTTTTAATGCATGCGGTGAATGCAGCATGCAAATGACCACTTCTAGAGCCAGATCTGCATGCGCAGGGCCTCGAGGCCGAGGACAGATCACCGGTTACGCGTGTGTGTGAGCAGCGGGGGCAGGTGCTCTGCGACCCGGGCTCCCACTCTTCTCTGCAGCCTGCTGGAGTGACATGTGGTGGTGTTATAAACACGCGAGGGGTTGTGCAGAAGCGAAAAACGCTATACTGTACATGGCACGTGAAAACGAAACTGCTGTATCCTCATGTTTTACGTAAGCAGCGTGCTTTATTATGTTTGCAAACTTCTCGTGCGCAACCGCTGACCATTATAAGCGCAGGGTCAAATAAGGTAACGTTGGTGCAGTCTGTCTCTGCACACTCAGGCGGGGCCTCTGTTCTCTCTGTAATAAAGTCGAATTTTATAACAATCCTCAGAAATGTAATTACCCTTACAAAAAGAGCGTGGCAGAAAGTGAATAACATGGTACTGAAAAAAAGCGGGCGTTATAAAGCTACTTGTATTACCTAATTTAACATATATGCTTATCTATAAAGCTAATGTATAAAATGACACTAACATAAAGCATACTAAATGTACTGTTTCCATGACTGTTTTTATGTACAGTGGTAATTGGTTAGTAAATTATATAAATACACATCCTGTCAAATAATTAAGATTTTAAGAATATTTAAGATTTAAGATTTTTCAGTGTTTTTGAAAGACGTCTCCGAAGCTCACCAAAGCTGCATTTATTTGATCAAAATACAGTAGAAACAGTAATATAGTAATACTGTTATAATAAACAGTAATAATACTGTGAAATATAACAATTTAAAATAATGGGTTTATATTTTAATATATTTTATTCCTGTGATGGCATATCTGAATTCTTTAGTCTTCTGTTGAAGAGCAAAAACAGTTTTAAAATAACTGTTTTTAACATAATAGTAAGAAATGTTATAGTAGAAAATCAGCATATTAGAATGATTTCTGAAGGATCGTATGACACTGAAGACTGGAACAATGACTGCTAAAAATTTAACTTTGCCATCACATGAACAAATTACATTTGAAAAAATATTTATGTGGAATTTTTTTTTTTTAATTGTAATAAAATTTGACCATATTACTGTTTTTACTGTATTTTTGATCAAATGTGTGCAGCCTTGGTGAGCAGAAGATTTGTCATTTGTGACCCTGGACCACAAAACCAGTCATAAGGGTCAATTTTTCGAAATTGAGATTTATACATCATCTGAAAGCTGAATAAATAAGCTTTCCATTGATGTATGGTTTAGGATAGGACAATATTTGGCCGAGATACAACTATTTGAAAATCTGGAACCTGAGGGTGCAAAAAAATCAAAATATTGAGTAAATCGCTTTTAAAATTGTCAAATGAAGTTCTTAGCGATGCATATTACTAATCAAAAATTAAGTTTTGATATAATTACAGAAGGAAATTTACAAAATATCTTCATGGAACATGATCTTTAATTAATATCCTAATGATTTTTGGCATAAAAGAAAAATCAGTCATTTTGACCCATGCGATGTATTTTTGGCGATTGCTACAAATATATCCCAGCGACTTAAGACTGGTTTTGTGGTCCAGGGTCACATATATAAATGATCACACGTTTTTTATTATTATTATTATTATTATTATTACTATTATAATTGTCACTGCAATTATTATTTCTCTGATTGAAGCCACGGTGATAAAAATAGCATATTGTGGCAGAGTGGAATTGACAGTTTTGTCTTCATTTAAGCCTGAAAGATGATGACAGTGGAGATCACGACCAGGACAACAGCTTCCCGAAAGACGGGGAGAAGGAAAAAAATGACGAAGAGGAGAAGGACTCGAACACTACCAAGAGAAAGGTATAGATAGATAGATCACTCAAACTGAAATAAATCATGTGTAAATTATAATAGATTGTTCCATATAACTATGAGCTGCTCTATATCTTCAGGCGGTGGTCCCAGGGGCCGGAGAGCACCCTCTTCAGTACAACTACACGTTCTGGTATTCTCGTCGCACACCAGGACGGCCAACTAGCACACAGAGCTACGAACAAAACATTAAACAGATCGGCAGCTTTGCTTCGGTAACCTACAGACACACAAACTCACACTGACATATTTATTCAGACTCGTGTAATGAAGATTCAAACACAGGCACAGTGGGGGATGAAGTTAGGCTGCCTTACTGTAGGTCACATGATCACGTGATTGACAGTTCAACAGCTGCCCTGTGTTTGTAGGTGGAGCAGTTCTGGCGTTTTTATAGTCACATGATCCGACCGGGTGATCTGACTGGTCACAGCGATTTCCACCTGTTTAAGGAAGGAATCAAACCCATGTGGGAGGTGAGGATTGTTAGATCACATGTATGTATGCTTCTTTTCGTAATGACAGATAATAGAATTTGGATTGTATTGCATTATAGGATGATGCTAATAAGAGTGGAGGTAAATGGATCATCCGGCTTCGTAAAGGCCTGGCGTCACGCTGCTGGGAGAATCTGATCTTGGCCATGCTGGGCGAGCAGTTCATGGTGGGCGAGGAGATCTGTGGGGCCGTTGTGTCCGTTCGCTTCCAGGTACTGCAATATAGTTTTTCTCTTTTATAGCATGCAAATAAAACCTACTATTTGCTAAATATTGTTTTATAAAATAGCATACAGAATATAGTGTCATTTGCAGTAAGCAGTATGGCAGCTGTTCATTAAGAAAATTGACAGCTCATTTTGAGTTCATAAGTGGAGCTATTATAATGTAAACAATAGCTTTTCTGTATTGTAATAAAAAAATGTGTTTTTATTTGAAGGAGGATATCATTTCTATCTGGAATAAGACGGCCAGTGACCAGGCCACCACTGCTCGCATTAGAGACACTTTACGCAGAGTCCTCAACCTGCCTCCTAATACCATTATGGAGTATAAAACACACACCGACAGCATCAAGTTAGTTATACAATACACTCAGATATTTATGTGTATATATACTACCATTCAGAAGTTTGGGGTCAGTAAGATTTTTTTTTTTTTTTTTTTTTTTTTTTTTTTTTAAAGAAGTTGCTACTTTTAATCAGCAAGGATTGGTTGAAAGTGACAATACATATAATGTTACAAAAAAGTGACAGTATTTATAATGTTACGAAAGATTTCTATTTTAAATAAATGCTGTTCATTTGAACTTTCTATTCATCAAGGAACCCTGAAGCAAAAAACATAACATGGTTTCCACAAAAATATTATGCAACACAACTGTCTTCAACATTGATAATAATAATAAACGAGAAGCAAATCAGCATATTAGAATGATTTCTGAAGGATCATGTGACACTGAAGACTGGAGTAATGATGCTGAAAATTCAGCTTTGAAACAAAGGAATTAATTACATTGTAAATTGTATTAGAATACAGTTATTTTTTCATCAAATAAACGCAGCCGTGGAGAACATAAGAGGCTTATGTTGAAAAATCCTAATTATTCCAAACTTTTGAATGGTATTTTATGTGTATGTCATATTAAATGGTAAAAGCTGTCTTATCAGCTACAATGAATATAGAGTTATATAGGGGAGAATGGGGGGGGGACTAGTCTTCTTAAACTAGAAAAATTATCCATAAATTCATACAGTGGTTGATCACGGGGTGCTTACATTTACTATAAGGAAGGTAATACGAGTTTTATCAAACGAGTCAAATAATTTTAGAGTATTTGTCAAATTATATATATTTAGGTCTATAATATGTTTAATATATTTTTCCCTTGGATGTTAGCTGTCACTGTGAGGTAAAGTGCATCAGCTTTGCATCTAAATGAAGGAAATATTACAAATACAATTACAAAATGTTTAACAATTACAAAAAATTATTTTTATAAAAAAAATCCTGATTTATTAATGTGAATATTGTGTATCAGTCTACTTGAGAAAATTGTATTAAGATAGACCTCATGCGAGCATGCATGCACATCTCGGCCAGTAAAGCCGTCTCTTTGATTAGCAGTGGGTCCTCATCACCTGCTTTCTGTGGAGCTGATGCAGCTTAATACACAGAGCTGTAAATCACTGAGAAGCTACGCAATATCGCTTTCATTATCGCAGATGAATCGCCTTCGATAATGAACGCGATATTGCGTAGCTTGTCAGTGAACTACGGCTCTGTGTATTAAATCCCACTCCATTTGAAAACAGGTGATGGAGATTTACCGCTAATCAAGGAACCGGCTTTACTGACGAGATGCGCATGCATATCGCATGAGATATATCGCCCAGCCCTAGCGTGAGTGTATAGTTTTCCCCCCTCATTCTTTTTGTTTTTGTTTGTAGCGTCTGACAGTATTAATATCCATATGTTGTGTGTGATCTTTCAGAGCTTGGGAGGATTTCCATGGTCTAGTGAACGCAAGTGGAGGCCGCTAGTTTTTCATCTGAAGAGTGTGTGACGGGTATAAACTCATGACACATAATCACTCACACTGAAGCTGCACAGTTCTCATTATGAGATATATATTTAGATTCATTCCCAGCATGTTCATCACTGGGTAAAGAACTACCTTTTTTTCTCCATCTAGATTATCAACCTAATTTTTCCTCCAAAGAGGACGCTTCTGAGGAATTGATCTGTTTTTAAAATAAAAACAAACAGGACGTCATGAAAAGGGTCAGCATGAAATTTTTTTTACTATTGAAGACTTACGCCTTCTGTTTTTATAATCATCCAAACACCACATCGCCTGAAAACTCTCACAGAAGAAGAAGAAGAAGAAACCGAATCATCAACATGTGAACGAATGTTTTCCAGTCAGTCATTAGCTGGAGCTCTCAGAGGGACACAGCGGGACCACATAGTTCAGCCACTGTGACATGAACTAATGGCTGGGAACTGCAACCGTTTTCCAAGAAGAAAAGCAACAACATGCCCTTGTGTAGTACAGTCACATTTAACTGAATTATCATCTGAATAACACAGTCTCATGAAGATGGCCTGAGAGGAAGACAGGATTCATTTAGGTCACATTATTTACCAACGAGGTTGCAGGTTGATGGGGGTATTTTACTATAGTGCAGTATTTTAGCTACAGTGTTGAGTTGTTTTAAAATAGAACTGTTGTATAAAAACAAATTATATTTCTAAATGTATTCGGAGAGCTCTATAATGGCAAACTTTTTATTTCTCCTGAGTTGAGAGAGTGTAAACCCAAAGGACAGTGCCCTGTCAGGGATGGGTACCATGCTGCCTGATTCACTGCGCCTGGCCTTCGCCTCCGGCAAATCACTGATTTTCAAGATCGCTCCACATCCTGGCACTCCGCTGGAGGAGACCACACTGGAGACGTGACTCGTAGGACTCCAAGCCCTGTTTTAGAAATCACTCAAATAACTAACAAACACTGATCTGTTAACGGGGCTGTGCATCAACACCTACTGTATACTGCCTGAAATTCAGTGCTGGACAGCTGTATTCGAGGTACATTAAAAAAAAAGTGGAAAGGAAAGGTTTTTAATTATGATTGATCATAGCAATAAATGTTGATTATGCATCTGCTGCTAATTTACAAGCTGTGGTGTGAATCTGTTTTTGGAAGTATCTCAGAATAATTACATCTACAGTCCTGTTAATGCTATCTGAACTTCACATGACTTTGAAAGATTTACAGTTCTTGTGTCACTCTAACTGGGAATAGGATTTGGGCTTTTTTTCGTTTTTTTTAGCCCAGGTTCTTAACTATGCAAATATATTAATCCAGTAAATTTCCTTTAAGAAACAGGGCCTTTTATAGCCTAAATCAAAATATCAAGTGCTTAATAGGCCATTCCAGACTCAGAGGTCTGGACCTTTTTAATGCTTTTAACTCCTCTAGAACTCTACTACTTGATTGATTAATATGAAAAGATTTTAATGAAGTGATTCCAGATTTAAGTGTAGATGAACTTTAATATTTTTTAATTCTTTATTAATATTTTAACCTGTTTCTTGCTATGAAACTACTTGTGGTAGCTGGCATGGAGTTAAATTATGAACAAACCAACAAAGTAAGTTTCCTCAACCTTTATTACATGCATAAAAAAACCCATATTTGTATGCATTTTTGTATTACAAAAAAGTACATTGAACATTTAACCCTGTAAAGACTGGCCAAATAATATTCAGAAACATCCTTTTCTTTTAATGGAACACTGAGACTTTAGAAAAAAAATTTTTTTAACTAGTTTGCTTATGTATTATTATTATTTTTTTTTTTTTTTTGAGGATCATATTTGATACATAAGGCTTTGATGACCCATATAGTATGATACGAGGAATACAGAGTTCATACTAGAGAAAATTCAGAGGCCCAAACTGAGAAAAAATATGCACTTTGCTTCAGTTTCTGATATTTTTATGCCAAAAGATAAAATTCTGATAGTTTGTAATGTAAATAAATAAAATCTTTTTAACAGTATAACACTACTTACATAAAAAGCATAAATATCAGATAACTTCTTAGTGAAATGATATTTAAATGCTTAGTTTTATGATCAAAGCTCTAGTTTTTTTATTGTGGGGCAAAACATTTAATGCAATGCAATACAATGACGATTGAGAGATGAACAAATGAACGTTACTCAAAAGTTTGTTGTATCATATTTGATACATTTTAACATGATTTTTCTAAATATATATATATATATATATGGATAATCAAGTGAACCTCAAGTCCAGTGAGTGTCCATCTTGAAATATTACTAACAATATCAAAGTTATTTTTATGCTTAATAAAATCTGTAAAATCAGTGCACCATGACCTGAAGGTGGATATTTTTAGAATGATACTAAAAGGCCTTTTATTTGCTAAAGTTGTATGAACTAGAAGGCATGTAGTAGATTGTGTAAAACTGGTTTTTCAAGTTTTGATCATGTTGGCTTTAGAAATTTGTCTATCAAATAAGTTCAATTTTAGTGTGCAAATGTCCAGAGGTGTAGAGAGGCTCTGTACAGAGATTCCTGATGTACACAACAAGTTCAGATGCAATTAGCTCAGAAAAGCATCAGCCATCTGCATTCCCTGCAGTTGTCATAGAAACATCTTGTGAGTCACCATAATTCTATATTGTTGGGTTCACACTTCACTTCAGAACTGATATTAGCAGGTGAAGCAGATATCTTTCATGTCCTTGAAGCTTTATAGCATTTGCACTTAGCTCATCTCAAAAAACATATGGTTCTGCAAACAGACAGAGATAAATGATAAATCAGTTACATATTAATAAAACAGCAGCATCTGTGTGTGGTTGACAACTTACCAGCAGGAAGGCAGCAGCTAGTAACAGCACTTTGGTGTTCAAATTCATTCCTTGAGGCACTGAGAGAGAAAGAGATGTTTTTAAGAGGCACTGTGTCAGCTGTAGCCACGAACCGAAATAGTCACACTTACAGTATATAAGGATCTACAATTAGTTTGGTCTATAAGCAGACTAGGAATGCTGGTCTATATAGTTGGTTTTAAAATGAGTCCATATTGACAAATTTTATATATATATATATATACAGAGCTGGGTAGTAACTGATTACATGTAATTTGGATTAAGTAATCAGACTCCAAAAATTAAGTACTTGAAATTAGAGTAAGTTACATTTTTAAATACTCGTAATCAGACTACAGTTACTTTTTTATGGATTACATGATTACATATTATTCACACAATAGCAATAAATTATTCATTATTCATTGATTTCTCTTTTTCATCTTTTAAATTTTCCTTTCTAAAATATCCTACCGATTATATACATATTATATATGCATATAGTCTAGTTTTGTGGACATTCACACAAAGATCAGTCATTAGTCAGGTGGCGACAGCATTTGACCAATGGATTTACAAAAATCATTTCAGGTTTAAGGTTTCAACATTGCATCAACTACTGATGGACACATTCATTTTTATTTGAATTATTACTCTGTAGGTTTTTTAACCATGTAGGCCTATTATTAATTATAACTAATTAAAATGCACATATTCACGTTATTTCTTAGTTACATGTAATGCAGGCATTCCAAAACTTTTTGTCATCTAAACCTTATTCACCAAATATATTTGCTTTAAGTACCCCTGAGATTTTAAAATAAATATTTCAATAATTAAGTATCACATTTGCATGTTCACGGTTTCTTTGATGTTGATTAATGATCACATGGCATGCAGGTAAATAAAAATATTTCATCTTTTTTAGTAAGTGTTTTATTTAAAACAAAGACTATAGAAATACAAAGACGGTTCACTCCTATACTTATGAATGGGAGAAACTGCAACGCGCGATATGGAGGAATAGTCCCACCTTCTAAATGAAAGAACCAAATTTCCCATAGAAACATGACTAGACCAGCCAATGCACATGGGCAGTATAAGCACGTTATGACTCCGCATGTGCATTGGCTGGTCTAGCCTGAAAAATAAGCTTTTTAAAAGCTATTTGAGCATAAGAAACAACATTCATGGGGCAATTAATTTCAGATTTTTGTTGCTGATTTGACATGTGTAATATAATTGTGAGTTCAGCGTGCAGTTTTTGAGATTTCAGGATTCCCCATTCATTAAGATAGGTCTTGTACGAGCTGCCTGAAGGCGTTGAAAATATGGCTGCCAAGTGAAGAGACTTTCCTCGAAAGGGAGTTCAAATAGAAATAATAAAAAAAAAATAAATAAAAATAAAAAAAAATAAAAAGAAAGGGAGTTTGTTTTAAAATGATTTATTTTCATTTAAATTTTTTATGATTTAATTAATTGTCAGCTTTTGATTTTGAGTTTGGGAAACCTTGATGTAATATAATGTTTAATGCACTTCATGTTGTAAATTACAATGAATGGAACAAGTTTTCTTACTCTTTGCATTTTTACATCATTATGGTACAGGATAATGCTATTTAAATCAATGTGATAAATGAGTTAAATCAAAAGTAATCTAAAAGTAATCTAAAAGTAATCTGATTATATTACCTAAAATGTGTAATGTAACAGATTACGTTACTGACTACAATTTCTGTCATGTAATCTGGAATCAGTAACGGATTACAATTCGTAAGTAATCTACCCAGCTCTGTATATATAAATATATAAATGCCACTATGTTTATATTTCAAGAAATTAATGTATTTAAAACTTAAGATAAAAACTATGTAAAATGTGAATTTTATTTCAGCTTTAGTTTTTGGCTAAATTGAAACTTTAGTTTTGGTTTTTCAATATGAAAATGTAAATCAGTGCACCACTATTTAGGACTGTGTTGGATTTTGCATTAATTTAAGGGATTTAGTTTGAAAAACAATAGAGGAGAGATCCAAATCCAGAAAGACAGTTCATCATGAGACACACATTCAGCAGCAGTTTGAGGCAGATGGCCGTTCATCTACCTTTGGGTATGGATACTGCTGTCCGCGAGGGTAAAGCGTCCCTGTGAAATGAGGCAACTGCATATTGGGCACCAGAGTGTCGTTGATGGTGAGAAATGCCAGACTGGAGCCTGATGGAGACCACCAGTGAGCAGCTGAAGAGTGCAGGATCTCCTCTGATAGACAAGCAGAGAAACAGCAAAGGTTAGAAGAGATTCAGTAAAATAAGAAAAACAGCTGTAATGGCACAGCTTGTGTTGCTCATAACAGTGTGATGATGGTGTGTTACCCTCATAAAGCCAGTCAGTTATTCCGTTAAATATGAGGCCATCTCGCCCCGATGACGTCAGTCTGAGAGAACTGCTCTTCACGTCAGGCTGATAGTAAATATTATTCTCAAATATGTACACCTGAGACAGAGAGAGAACGAGCTGAGAGGATGCCACACTCATAGATAAATGTCACTCTCAGAAGAGTAAACAAGAAAAGAAAAAAAGCTCTGCAGAAGGAAGTGAAAACCGCTGCTAGGATCATGAACTCACGGCTGTCGGACATTCAAAGCATTGTGTGTTTCAAGTCTGTCCATTTATATGTGTTTGTCCAGCAGACGTCCTCAGTTCAGTGTTTTGTGAGTCATTTTACATTGCATTTGGCTCAACTGATTCAGAAATATTTTCCCCATTACTTTCAATTCCCAACACCTCAGTATTAAATAATCGACTCCCAGTCCTTTCCTGATATAAAATTATAATGAAACTTTATTTGGAGTTTTTCTTTATTGCATAATATTTCTTTATATTATGCCTAAAATGTGTTTCAATATCACTATTAATAGCTAAGGGTTGTAGGATCTCTGTATAATATTAGTCTTTAAATGCAAGATATTTGAAATGTACCTGAAGTATACTTGCAATAGTTCCACTTTAGCACAATCAGATATACTTTAGTATATCTTCAGTTAAAATTAAAATGCATTAAGCAAAATTAGTTCCAATGTTGCAGACTTTAAGTATACCAGTTTAGTATACCAAAAATACAATTGAAGGGTATTTTTATTAAGCACATAAATATGTAAATGTATTTGTAGTACAGTTAACACAAAATAAATGTATTTTAAATGCATTTTATTGTTTTGTTTTTTTTTCCACTAGGGAAGGCTGCTTGACCTGGGGTTTCTTCCTGGTTCGATAGATAAGCCTGACAGGTGACCAGCACTTTTCTTGGATCCTGTTTTGATCTTGTTTTGCAGCTCAGACATTTACTCACCAGCTGTTGACCGTATTTTCCCCATGATGCAAACTGTAAAACACAATCAGAGACCTCCGGAGGATTCAGTTCATGCACTTCCCTGCAGTCACACACACACACACGCACACAGAGAGAGAAAGAGAAGTGCACCTTCATCACATAACATTCACATAAATAACAGTTCACCTGTCTATGTGTAATACCGTGTCTGTAAGTTGTAGATCAAGTAAGATGCCATGTAGGAGTATCGATACACCTAAAAACAACACAAGCCAAACCAAGTAAATACAAAATGATTTATACCAGATGAAACACTATAATAAACATAACATTCATGACAACACGACACCACACATAACTAAAATTTTATATAATTTTATATAATTTATATATATATATATATATATATATATAAAACACTTGACCTCTGACCTTTCTGACATCATATGCCAGTAACATGTAGTTGAGGTCTTGTGACACAGCAAACTTGGAGGCCTTGAACTCTGCCTGTGTGACAAATCAAACAAATGAAAACAAACGGTTATCCTTCAAAAATCAACATTGTGATGCTGAAATGTTGCAATGTGTGACTGTTAATTGTGAGTTTTATATTTAAACTTTTTATATTTCAAAATAAAAGAATAAGTTGTAATCGTAGGGTCCACAGTAGGCTTCCATGTTACATGTTTGTGGTATAAAAAATATTTTTTCTCCTCTTGCACCTGTTTTAAAAATTAAGTGCAGTTTCTCCATATGAAATACTTGTCGTCACTCACAAATGTGGTGTTTTTCATTAAAACCTCCGTCTGATTGGTCTCCATGTTCAGTATCTTTAGATCTCCATCTCTGTCCTTGTAGACGAGTTGTTGAGCTAAAATATATTCAGATTCAAGGGTTAAGATTGTTTTATAGAGCCTACATATATGTGTTTATTGTCGTGTGTGTCTGTCTGACAGGCCTTGTTTAGTCCAACAGACAAAGCTGTGGCAAAATGTGAACAGAGATTGAGACAGAGGATGTGAGTGTGATCTTTCTCACCAGAAACCCACTGAGCTTCGAGATCTTGATCCTGCAGCTCACTGGAGAAAAGGTCATCCAGGGTCAGACAGGATCTCAGAGTGTGGTGAGCATCACCTGAGACGGTTAACACACACACACACACACACACACACACACACACACACACACACACACACACACACACACACTTACATGAGCATGTTCAGTGTGAAAGTTACAAATGCCACATGAAGAAGTGCTTCTCATGCTTCTTAAGACTCCATTGAGCTCCATGATAAAGATCTGCATGGACTAACCTGAGACTGTTTGACCCGACCAGTACTGAGTCTGAACTTGCTCACTCTCTTCGGTAATGTCATATTATTTCATTTTTTTTTATATATATTTTGCTTGGTCAGTGTATTTGTGGGTTTTGGCTCTTTTACTGTTGTAGGCTGTAGAAATCTTAATAACTGTAAAAGTGACATAAGTGAAATAATTTGGCAAAGTGATATATGGAAATGTAATGTGACAAAGTTACCTGAAGCTGACTTAAAACCAGACATTTTGGGGGCTCGGTCGGGTGACAGACTTCTATTCTACTCTGTGAGTGAATGTTTACTGAGAGTGGAAACACACAGACCTTTAGACAGCAGAAAGATGGACAATCCAATCAGCGACAGCACAAACGCGATAACCAGAAGTGAGATTCCCACTCCCTTCCAGTTCATCTCAGTGGAGACACTTCCCACATCCTACAGAGAGACAGAGACAGAGAGAGATTGATTTCCATTTCCATTCATCTTTGAACAGAATGTCTTGGTCACCTTAGATTGTTTTAGACACACTGACCCTGTTTACTTGCAGAAGGACATTGCAATATTAATCAAAATTTGGTCATTTGCTTCTTGTAAGCTCCATATACATACATA
>JAFVLL020032478.1:0-20490 GCA_021397915.2 Tor tambroides | reverse complement strand
ACATCTGGAGTTGGTTTTCTACTCAAAATGACCCATTCATACTCAAACACTATCCACTGATTGTCACCGTCATTGTGTATGGTGTACCAAATATTAAGGTCTCTGTGTTCATTTGGGTAGTATTTCTATTGAGTGGACATATTATCTTAAAAGGATAACAAGCTGTCTACTTGCTTACTTACATGTTTGTGAGTAAATCACATGCTTTAATAGCATGGTTGTTTTCCAATGCTACATTGAGTAAATTTTAGAAGCCATGACTGAGTGAAATGTACTTAAGTATTACAGATTCAGCTTAAAATAATTAAGTAAAACGTACTCTTCAAACTCTAACTGGCCATGTTAAATTTACTTATTTCTTTTTCTAATTTTTACCTAACCTAGTTAAGTAGATTTACTTAATTAAATACTTGCATTTTACTTAAAATTGATGTGTGCAAAAACTTGCCAAATAAAAATTAAGTAAATCTTACTTATTGTTTTTTTCAGTGAACCAACTTATGTAATATTGCAGGTTTTTTATTGCAGTGAATGGGTGCCGTCAGAATGAGAGTCCAAACAGCTGATAAAAACATCACAATGATCCACAAGTAATCCACACCACTCCAGTTCATCAGTTAACGTCTTGAGAAGCCAAAAGCTGTTTGTTTGTAAGAAACAAATCCATCATTGGGCTGTTTTTAACTTCAAACCATTGCTTCCAGGCAACTAAAATGAGTCTTCTATCTATAATATTACTTCCTCCAGTGAAAAAGTGGTCTGGTCTGAATCAGGAGAGAAATCTGCACAGGTCAAGCTCTGTTTACAAGCCCAAACTGGCCAAAATAGTTTTAAACAAATATTTGGGTGGATTTTGATGTGAGAGGCAACAGGAGATGGACTTTTCCAGTGGATGAAGTGTTATTATGGATTATGGACTCGGATTAGAGCTGGAAGCAACAGTTTGAAGTCAAAAATAACTTGGTGGATTTGTTTCTTACAAACAAACAGCTTTTGGCTTCTCAAGACGTTAACTGATGGACTGGAATGGTGTGGATTACTTGTGGATCATTGTGATGTTTTTATCAGCTGTTTGGACTCTCATTCTGACGGCACCCATCCACTGCAGAGGATCCATTGGTGAGCAAGTGATTTCTCCAAATCTGATGAAGAAACAAACTCATCTACTGTACATCTTGGATGTCCTAAGGTTGAGTAAATTTTCTGCAAATTTTCATTTTTGGGTGAACCATTCCTTTAAAGACACTGGCCCTCGACTTTATCAGCACTGACCTCAGTTAAAAACTGCAGATGATTGGCCAGTAGAGGGGGCGATGATTAGGTTTGGCTGGTTAGCAGATTGTTACAGGCTGTTGGGTTTGCAGCATTACAAAGTGGGCAGTGGCAGTGAAACAGTTGGCAGAATACAGTGTGTACTGTGCAGCACTGAATAAATAGTTATGGGCTATGTTCAGAATGGAATAGAATATTTCGAACCAAACAATACACACTGTATACACCATAATATCTTTAGAAGTAAGTATGTGATGCTATAGTGTATTCACACTGCAGAAATATTACATTATGCAGCAGTAGTGTGGTTTTCTCCAGCATCTGCTGCATTTTTGCAATAGTGTTGTCAGTCTTTGTGCTCCTCAGGGTCTCTTTAATAAACCTGGATTGGCTTTAAGAAGAAAGCTGAGATGCTACAAGTGGAAATGGCTTAGAAAGTCTGCAGATATGAATGTACCTTCTTCTGCTCGACTCCCAACATGCGTGTGACCCTTTTCTGTTCCTGGTGTCTTTATTTACGTTCTGTCTACAATGAACGATGGACAGAGGCCCGTATCAGCTGATGTCGACTGGAGAAGAGAGAGAGAACATTAAAATGTCAAATTGGGAAACGTGAGGGACACTGATTAAGTGTTTTCATCAAGATGGCTTGTTCATGAAGAAACATCTGGTAATTATTTGTTCAAACACTTCAAAATGGATCTCAGGAGAGGCTTGTAGATTTTTGTCAGCGAGACAATAACTTACCGTGGTTTAATAAGAAGCTCGAGAAGGAATCAAAGGAAATATCATTTGTCATAACGCCTCCCGGTGCTTTTTGGACGCACAACGGCATCCTGCCTGAAAGAGACTAATAGTTATATTACAAAGATTCACAACTGGCTGTCTGTTCCCCATCCTGCGCTTCACGTTCCTCCGCTTCCATCCCCCATCATCTGCGAGAGACAACGATGGAAGTCAATGCTCTAAAACTTTATTAGTTGAGATTGTGTGCCACATGCCGTTTCAGTAGCGCCGCCTCGAGCCGATTTATGACTTATGACATGCGCATATTTAATTTGTAACCCTATACTTCCTGCTCCTCGCGTTTGGCCTCAGAACCGCAGGACTTGTAGGGTTCGGAGGGGTCAGAGGTTAAGTAAAGGAGGGGAAGTGCTGGATCCGACACACGCTCTCGGACGCAGCGCTCCGGGTTCAAAGGTTTAGCTGTGATTTCCAGCAGGAGGCCGCAGTGCGATCACAGGCGGTCGTAAAGAGGAAAGCAGAGAGCTGAGCGTCCCGCTAGCATTTGATTTGGACGATGTTTCAGAAAGTTACAACCGGGATCCTCTTACAAGTCTGTCTCTGTCACCTTTACATCCACATGGCCTGTAAAGCCCTGGGGACCGGCGAGTGAGCGCGGTAACATGCCCCACTGGCTCCTCTGTGGCGCGCCGTCTTGTGTAAACATATAAGTTTATTTAGTGTGAAGGGCCTGTGGAGTTGGATGCTTTTGCCCCAGTAGGAGCTCTTCATAAAGGCTTGTCCTGCATGACAGAAACACATCAGACATGAGAGGTGAGTTAAGGCCAGAGGAGAACGTACAGCCGGCCAGACCCAGATATACTGATGTCCGGCATTCACTAGATACACAGAGTAATAGGTTATAGTGGTGAAGGGTATTGTACAATTTTACAATTATTTACAATTTAGTCATTCAAGAGTCATTATGAAATCCATGCCTCAATTCTCCATTTCATTAATATAAAATGGGAAATATATAAAAATAAATATAAATAATAAATATATATAACATTTTTAGAACAACATTTATTCTCAAGGAAAAGATCAAACACCAAATTAGAGTCAATTTTAGTTAGAGACTAATTAAGAGTCATTCTATGGTTTGTATTGCAATTCATGTCAGAGAAACTCCACATTTCATAAACAAAATATAAAATGATATAAAAATATATAAAATGTTAAAGTGATTGAAAATATGATGTATAATTTCCTTTAAGATTAGGCAATAATGATAATATAGTTTTAATGTAAATAGATTTAATTAACTAATTAATTAATACAATTTCTTCAAGGAAAAAACAATTAGAGACAACATAACAGTCATTCTATGGTTAGTACTGTAATCCATGGCAAAGCAATTCCATGTTAGAATTAGAACTAATTATAATAAAATTATACATAAATGTATAGATCAACAGAGATTTCATTATGTTGATTATTTACAAATAATTATAGATTTAAAAAATGTATTTCTTATTTATTCTAAACTATCAGTACAACCCGAATTCCGAAAATGTTGGGACATTTTTTGAATTTGAATAAAATGAAAGCTAAAAGACTTTCAAATCACATGAGCCAATATTTTATTAACAATAGAACATAGATAACATAACAAATGTTTAAACAGAGAAATTTTACACTTTTATCCACTAAATGGGCTCATTTCAAATTTGATGCCTGCTACAGGTCTAAAAAAAGTTGGCACGGGGGCAACAAAGGGCTGAAAAAGCAAGACATTTTGAAAAGATTCAGCTGGGAGAACATCTAGCAACTAATTAAGTTAATTGACATCAGATCTGTAACATAAAAGGGATGTCTTAGAGAGGCAGAGTCTCTCAGAAGGAAAGATGGGCAGAGGCTCTCCAATCTGTGAAAGAGTGCGTAAAAAGATTGAGGAATACTTTAAAAACAATGTTCCTCAACGTCAAATTGCAAAGTCTTTGCAAATCTCATCATCTACAGTGTATAACATCATCAAAAGTTTCAGAGAAACTGGAGAAATCTTTGTGTGTAAGGGACAAGCCCGAAGACCTTTGTTGGATGCCTGTGGTCTTCGGGCTCTCAGACGACACTGCATCACTCATCGGCATGATTCTCTCATTGACATTACTAAATGGGCCCAGGAATACTTCCAGAAACCACTGTCGGTAAACACAATTCGTTGTGCCATCTGCAGATGCCATCTAAAGCTCTATCATGCAAAAAGGAAGCCATATGTGAACATGGTCCAGAAGCGCCGTCGTGTCCTGTGGGCCAAGGCTCATTTAAAATGGACTGTTTCAAAGTGGAAAAGTGTTCTATGGTCAGACGAGTCCAAATTTTTACATTCTTGTTGGAAATCAGGGGCGCCGTGTTCTCCGGGCTAAAGAGGAGGGAGACCTAACAGCATGTCATCAGTGTTCAGTTCAAAAGCCAGCATCACTGATGGTATTGGGGTGCATAAGTGCATACGGTATGGGCAGCTTGAATGTTTTGGAAGGCACTATGAATGCTGAAATTTATATAAAGGTTTTAGAGCAACATATGCTCCCCTCCAGATGATGTGTATTTCAGCAGGACAATGCAAAACCACATACTGCAGCTATTACAACAGCATGGCTTTGTAGTAGAAGAGTCCGGGTGCTGAATTGGCCTGCCTGCAGTCCAGATCTTTCACCTATAGAGAACATCTGGTGCATCATTAAACGAAAAATACGTCAAAGACGACCACAAACTCTTCAGCAGCTGAAAACCTATATCAGGCAAGAATGGGACCAAATTCCAACACCAAAACTCCAGAAACTCATAACCTCGATGCCCAGATGTCTTCAAACTCGTTTGAAAAGAAGAGGAGATGCTACACCATGGTAAACTTGCCCCTGTCCTAACTATTTTGAGACCTGTAGCAGGCATCAAATTTGAAATGAGCTCATTTTGTGCATAAAATTGTACAATTTCTCAGTTTACACATTTGTTATGTTATCTATGTTCTATTGTGAATAAAACATTGGCTCGTGTGATTTGAAAGTCTTTTAGTTTTCATTTTATTCAAATTTAAAAAACGTCCCAACATTTCTGGAATTCGGGTTGTACCTGTGGTGTTATACGATAGATCAAGTATCTTTAAAAATGATCAGGAAGAGGTGTTAAAATAGGCTACTTCTTGTTTGAAAAGGTTACATAAATTAACAGGAAAATGAAAGTGCAAGGTTTTGCAAAACACATCTAAGATCCTGAAAACACCACATATTTTATATGTCTGTTGTCAAGGATGCAACCAAATATTCAAGACTGGGTAAAGACAAAAATATCCACTAATTTGAATGTTGTAGAGTATCAGACCCACTCAATGACTATGATGCGTATGGTCAGTTCATCACAGTTAGCTAAACTATACCAGTATATATGTGAAATAAGTACAATAGCAGTACAGACCCTAAAGGTTAAAGGTTACCCTTGCAAACAGCTGATCGGTGGGCAGCATGCGTGCATTGTTGTTTCCCAAAGGTCAAAGATCATATTTTTTCTGGTGAGCCCAGCAGGTGTTTGACTGCAACAACAATTACACAAAACCAATAACAAAATAAAAACAATTAAATGCCAGCAACATCTTCATCATCACAATGAAATCAATACGAATAACAATATTAGCATGACTAGATTCATAAACATCACTCATCTGACCAGTCGAAATCAATTAACCTTAACTACAGAGATGCAAATTAATGAGCTGAAGTCAGTGAATGTAGAGGCAATATGAAAACTTATTTGCATGAATCATCAGTGCATGTTACTTCAAAGATAAAAATTGGTTCATAATGTGCTCTGCATCATTTTTGCTGAATGAAGTCCAATTGTTTTCCACCAATTTTGCATGCTGATTCAAAAAAAATATAGTGCCTCTTTTGCTATAAATTTGTTATATATATTTTAACTCTGCATCATTAAACTAGCAAATATTATGCCTTTTTTTTTGCAAATCAGTAGATTTTTTTCCAAGATGCAGGGCTGTGATCTTTCATGAAAGTGCAACTTATAGCACTTCTGAAATGACCTTTCTGTTAACATCACCACATGATATTAACCAAGAAGAATATGAACCAATACTGTTTCATTTGGAAATATGTGACCTACAGAAGTTAAATGCATTGTGAAAACCATTTCACATCTACACAAGAACCTCACAGTCCTGCTTTAATAATAACACAACCTCATTTGATTTAGTTTAAATACATGAGATGTCATCTGCAGTATGGTCTGCAGTATAGTATGGTCTTTCCTGATATCTGGACGGTGACTTCCTGGCCTCCCGTGACACTCGCGTCTTGTTTGGAGTCGGATCTGTTTTTGGAGTGTGTTTCAGGACTGTTGTCAAACAGATGGAAGACATTAAAGAGAGACAGACAGCAGGTAAATCACAGAGAGCCTGTGCTAACCAGGAGCAGACCGACAGACTGCAGCTGCGCAGGAGGAAATGCTGAGCGCAGATCGCTCACAACAGCGCTTGTGCCGTCCAGATATACAAAAAAGCATTTAAACACAAGCAGATGCTTATTTAAAGCAGGAGTGTGTCTGCATGCAACCGCACAAATAATGATTGTTTCCAAACATGTTTCTTAATCCCTCCCACTCTGTGTCTGAGTCAGAACTTGACGCGTCAGGCCACTCAAACATACAGATCAATGTACAGTCAGTAGATTACTTATATACCGACTACTCATACTAAAATGGGATATGACAAAGTATTTAATTTTCAAATAATGACAAACTTCAGCTTTAATAAAGCAATAATGTGTCATGTTTACCTGTAGTAAAATCACAGTTTTCACACTCTGCCTCACACGGTTTATTACTTTCATAAAGTGGCAGCAAAAACAATATGATTAAAGACAGCAATGTTCAATAAACAGTCATATTGTAGTAGTAGTAATGAATTATTAATAACAATAATTTCACTAAAATAAACTTATTTTAATAAAATAAAAATTATTAAAATAATAGCAATGATTAATTACTACTGTTATTACTTTCATAAAATATATGAATAATAATACATTAAATCAATAAAAAGGGTTAAATGATTAATAATAGTATGTTTCATTATTATTTTTTAATAATAATAATGATGATGATGTATTTTTCATGCATTGCTACTCATGCATTTTTCATGCATTGCTAAAAATAATAATAATGCAAAATAATGAATACATTATTATTAACTATTTTATTAACAACATTAATATACTATTATTAATGATTCAATTTTTTAAATCAATAATAATAAATCATTAGTTACATTAATTCTGGGCTGTTTAAGGTTAGGAACTTGGTACATTAATATAGAATATAAGATATAATTTAATTGTGAGGTTTATTGTTAATGGCTTTGAACAATTTCAATTCAATCAGTTTTCAAAGGATCTGAACTATATTTTTGATACTAATACTTTTACTGTAGAACATGCTTTTAAAATGAAACTGAGCATTTCAAATAGAGCACGCTGCACTAATATTCAGACATAGAGGATTACTGAATATAAACAAGAAACAAATCTGTATTTGAAGGAAAGATGATTGAGCAGCAGCATCCGTCCTCCATGCTGATGGTGTGATACTCGCGTCTGGCCTACAAAAGCCGAGACGGCACCGGGGGCCGTCAGAAATAAACATGTTTCTGCGTTCTGAAGTGAGCAGAGGGGCTGCAGACTGAAGCCGGAGTCAGGGAGGTTTGTGAGGGATCCAGCTGCGCTGAGCAGACTGTGAAGGCCTCCCCGCCAACACCAACACAAGAGGAGGCTCCCAAATCCACCCGCCCGCCATTGTGGAGCCCCGGCAGGCACTTCCCCTATCCCAGCATGCAACAGACTCAGCTGGCCGAGCCGGCGGAGGGGAGGGGCGCGGCGCTCGCTCTCCAAACTGTATTTATTCATTCCTTTGATTTGCAGGTGAGTGTATTCTTCTTATTTCCAGCGTTACTCATTCTCTTTGTAGTGTCTTTTCATTTAAAGACTGAGACGGCTGAAAGATTTAGACCTGCTCTGTGAGCGCCAGTCCCTGAAGACGAATCATTGATGATTTAGATGTTGGAATTTCTGGCAAGAGTTAGAAGAGGCCTGAAAATCTTACACTTTGGCAAACAATGCAGATTATTATGGAATATACTTTATATCTTATCATATATATTACACATAGATTTTCTCTAAATTGTGTTGTAAATTCTGATTTATGTTTATTTATATATTTTCTACTGTGACTTGCATCAGAAAAAGCATTTTAATGCATGTTGTACTATGTTTGGTTGTATGTGTGACAAAAAAAAAATTGAATTTGAATTATAATTATTTCTATTATTAAGAATATCATTACATTTATTTAGTAATTATTCATGAATTATTTTTTACATACATTTAGATAACGCATATGCATTTTTTATAAATAAAAAACTTTTATATATCTAATAAATGTGTGTAATATAATAATATTCATATTTTTTTATAAATTAAAACCTTTTATAAATGTAATTAATTTGTATTATTTTTTTTATTTATTAAATAAAAAAAACAGTTTTAAATGTGTTATTTAACATTTGTGGCATATAAAATGTCTTTGTTATTAAATAAATAAAAGTTCAATGTTATTATTAAGTAAATGCAGCTTTTGTGAGCAGAAAAGATGTCTTACAAAAACATTTAAAAATCTTACTGGTCCCAAAGTTTTGAACAGTTGTGTACTACTGAAAAAATTAAAATATTTATAATAATAATAATAATAATAATTACTATTATTATTATTATTATTATTATACACTGAACCTAATTTAAGTACATTAAAGTAATCAGAGGCTCTTAATTGTCAACAACATGTATGTCAAACATTCCTAAAATAATAATTAAAAAATAAAAATAGAATACATTTCAAGTTTGACTTTAAATGATTATTTAAAAATCATTTAAATATGATATTTAGCATTTCTAGCAGTTGTTATTAAATATTTAATTAAATAAATACGATTCTTATTACAATTAAATATTATTGTAATAATATTATATTGATATTTCTGTACTATTATATGTCAGATAAAAAGATCTGAAATTGAAAAAGAAATAGAGGGAGATAGACAGACATAATATATAAGTACAAGTGAAGGCAGAGAAACAGAAAGTGTAAATATTTAATCAAACACATAATGACTGATTGCGTACCGTATCTGTCTCTCTCTCTCAGCTCTGGGATTGGTGTTTAACACCCTGAGGAGGTTCACAGTGCTCCATTGAGAGGTGGAGAAGCTAATCTTGATTGATTTTTTCCTGAACGGTGCACATCTCTTTCAGTGGTTAACGTGCTATATAATCTGCAGCCTGGGACCATGTTAATTCACTCAGCTGGACCAGAGTGAAACCGCCGTGCCGTCATTCTGTGAGAGGAGGATAACTCTATAGGTGAAGAATAAAGACGCAGTGAGAGCAAATGGAGCGTGCAATTCACTCTATGGTGTGTTTGCATTTGCTGTTTGCGTTACTTGTGCATGATTGAACCCGAGAGCTGTAATTATGAGCCCTTAATAGCACACAAGAATGAAATTAAGAGCACATCCATAGAGCCGACCGCTTTACTTGAATATCTGATCAATTTCAAAGTATACAATAGAATCATTTCACCATCGAAGAGCCATGAACTTATTACAGGTTCAGTCCCTCTGGAGGATCCGGAGGTCAAGGATCTCGCTCAAGGCCACGACACTGATGAGCTCAGGACTCGCTCCGTATGACATTCAAACCAGCAGCCAAACAGATTCATACTCATTACTGCAATATAAAAAATAAAGAGAGAAAGAAACGAACACTGTTATTCTTCAATGATGCAATACATTGATCAAAAGCAACAGTAAAGACATACAATGTTACAACAGATTTGCTGTTCTTTTGAACTTCATATTCGTCAAAGAATCCTGGACAATATAATGTATCACGGTTTCCACAAAAATTCTGTTTTCAACATTGATAATAATCAGAAATGTTTCTTGAGCAGCAAATCAGCATATTAGAATGATTTCTGAAGATCATGTGACACTGAAGACTGGAGTAATGATGCTGAAAATTCAGCTTTGATCAAAGGAATAAATTACATTTTACAATATATTACAATAGAATACAGTCATTTTAAATTTTAATAATATTTCACAATTTTTACTGTATTTTTGATCAAATACATGCAGCCTTGGTGAGCATAGGAGACTTCTTGCAAACCCAAACTTCTGAACAGTAGTGCACTGCATTTAAAAATGGTAGAGTATTTATATAAATATTTCTTTTGATGATTAAAACTAAGAAAAAACGCTCTTTTAAGAACTACACTCTTAAAAAATAAAGGTCCCAGAAGGCTTTCACAGTGATGCCATAGAAGAACCATTTTTAGTTCCCCAAAGAACCTTTCAGTCAACCATTTTTTCTTGGTGTGAAGAACATTTTTTAAAAAACTAAAGAACAGTTTTCTATTACAAATATTCTTCTGTGCAATAAAAACATTCTGTGGAGGTGAAAGAGGTAAAAGCCAATAAAGAGTCTTTATTTTTAAGAGTGCACGTTCTGAAAGGTTCTTTGGGGAACCCAAACCCACAATGGATTCTTCTGTGGCATCACTTGAAAAACAAACAAACAAACCAAAAAACTTTTGCAACCTTAATTTTTAAGGATGTCGGTGCATGAGAGTAATGAGAATTTCAAGAAAATAATGTGAAATATGCAAAATGTAATGTCTTTTTTTGAAATATGCACATGTTGGTTCACCTTGGATTCACCTTGGATTACATCTTGGATTATTTTAAAATCACATTTATTTAGCAATATTTTTTAAATTCATTTAAATTATGCAATTAAATGCATATAATATTTTTTATAAATGAAAACATTTTCTATAAAAATATATTATTTTAATATATTACATAAAAATATTTTAAATGTGTCATTTAGCACATAAAATATTGTTGTTATTAAACAGAAAATAATTTCAACTGGTCCTAAAAATGTCTTTATGCAAAATATAATGTCTTGATTAGGGGTGAAATATGACTTGCACATGTTTGGTTTATTTAGTTAATTTAGTGATTACATTATGAATTATTTTAAATAATGCAATTAATATTTTTAGAAATAAAAACTTTTTATATATAAATCTTATTTAATTTTTGAATCTAATTTTTAAAATGTATTAAATAACATTTTTAAATGTTATGGAGCATTTCTGGCATATGAAATATTTTTGTTATTAAACAGAATGTCATCTGGTCCTAAAAATGTTTAATTTGGGGGTAAAATATGACTTGCACATGTTGCCTCACCTGGACAGAGTTCAAAGCAAGACACGTTGAGCACTTGCTTTGCGACAACTTTGCCGCTCTGACCCGGTCCGAGTTTCGCTCTTTCTCCATCACTCTTTCATTCGCTTCCTGTGTGCCAGTTGGCAATCCCAGGCCAGGGATCTGTCAGTGTCGATTGAGCTGAAAGGGCAGGGTCCGGGCTAAAGCAGCCGGGCTGGTCGTGGGCCCACCGTTTCTTCCAAATAAGCCTGGGAAAAAAAAGTGACAGAGAGAGAGAGAGAAAGAGAGAGAGCACATTCCTGCAAGTAGAGCTGCCAACCCCCCCCCCCCCCCCCACACACACACACTAGGTTTTTTTGCAAAGGCAAGCCATGAATGAGATTAACAAAAGGGTCCTGTAAGAGCCCTTCTTGGCCGCCTTCCATGTCAACAGCTCTCGGGGTCAAAGGTCGCACTAACTACATTCATTCCCAGCAGACCCCGCTGCTCTACAACACAAGCTGCCCGAGTCTGGCAACGGCGGAGAGAACGGACAGAAACAGAGAGAGAGAGAGAGAGAGAAGTTGAGTTTTTCCTCTTCCACTAATCCCCGGAGATATTCCAGATCTCTCCACATGTTTCGGCTGAATTAAAGCAATATCACACCTTGCAAATGGAACGGAAAGAAAAAAAGAGACAGGATGGAGAGAGCGTAGGCGAAAACGGAGGAGAGGGAAGGTTATTACTGAGTGCACATTTATGGCCCCTCACACATCGAGCCGAGCACCTGATTTCACTCAGAGTGAAAAAGGCTCGGCGCTTTCAGCTTAGCTACATAAAAATGTCAGTCATTTAATAGATGCACAACACACCTGGGCTGACAAGCGGGATCATGTAATCCAATTACACGTGAACGCATTAGGTAAATAGCGCAAGGACTGATAACAATGTTAAATCGCTGCCAGATTCCGCTGCCAAATGCTCGGCCTGTGGAGACGGAGGAGCGGACTGACGTGGGTTTGGATCTTGCTGGGAATGCAGGAAATATTTTGAAGAAAGCAATGCTAATAACAAGCTGTCATGCCCATCGTATGTGAAACTGACAATTTGCAACTCACAGACTATTGATAATAATCAGAAGTGTTTCTTGAGCAGCAAATCAGCATATTAGAATGATTTCTGAAGGATCATGTGACACTGAAGACTGGAGTAATGATGCTGAAAATTCAGCTTTGATCACAGGAATAAATGACATTTTAAATTGTAATAATATATCACAATAATTATATTTTTCACTGTATTTTTGATTTATTAAAAGCAGCCTTGCTGAGCATAAGATACTTCTTTCAAAAACATGAAATATATTAATGAATCCAAACTTTTTGACCTGTAGTGCATTTAAGGTATTTAAATTTTTCAGTTCATGCATTTCCAAGGAATCGAACCCATGACCTTGGCATTGCTACTCTAGCGTCATGCTCTACTGTTTTGAGCATTTGAGTTACAAACACGTAGATTCTCGTCTGCTCACCTCTGCCGCCGTCTGAGCATATGCACTCAAATGCAATCAAAATGACATCTGTTGATCACGGTGGTCTCACATGCAACACTAAAGCACTTTTGTAAGTCACTCAGTAACAGCGTCTGCTGAATGCCTTAAATGTAAATGCAAAACAGTCTGGAATGGAAACTTGGGACTGAAATGTAAAAACAATAAGACTGTGAAAATGGGAAACAGCAGTCGCAGATAAACTGATTTCAGACTGTAACACTCAGAAGAGAACACTCACTGACAATTGCTTTTAGCACTGTGTTTGTTTGCAAATCAAAGACATTTCTACTGTAATCTCCTCACAAAATCTCTAAATACTAATCGAATTACTTTCTAATGGAAACCAACTAACAGGGAACACTCTTAGAAGTTCTGACAAGGTTCTCTCAAAGTTAACAGAACATTAATAAAACATTATGTGCATCGTTCATGTAATATTTTTTTTTCTGAAATATTTTAGTTGAATGCTTATCTAATGTTTTTACATGTTACCACTTGCTACTTCTTTTAGAGAACATTTAAATGTAACATTATGTGAATGCAGCTAACAGGAAACCTTCTCTGTGTTCTCTTGAAACACTTTCCTAAAGCCATTATATATAACACATTATAAAAAGAGTTTTAGTGCATTAATGCCTTGTAATGCATTTTATAATGCATTGTATGATCCCATGAACAATTGTAACCACAGTTACAAAACATTATAATACTTATCTATTCATTGTTACACCTTTAGAAAGTATAATGCATTAAAACATATTATAATGCTTTTAAACTCTGGTTATAGTTATAGATATACATTACAGTGTGCATTATGAATACATTTACAAAGCACTAAAAGCTAAGTTACCATTTTTCTCAAAGATATGAACAAATGTTCTTCCACTAACGTTAACAGAATGCTTATTCAAAATTTTAATAACATCATCAAAATGTTCGCACAAAACATCATTCAATGAATGTTTTTATGAAACTTGTTTTTTAAAACATTACTACTACTTGTTTCAAAGAACATTCAAAATTAACATTATGTAAACCCAGCAAACTGGAAACATTCTTAGAATGTTCTGACAAAATTTCAAAATTCATCACACATTTTTCCATTAATGATAATAGAATGTTTTTTCAAAGTACTTTGGTCTTTAAAAACTTATTTATAAATCATTTGTGAAATGATTTTTTAAAAAAAAAACATTTTAGTTGGATGTTCGCCTAATGTTTTTAAAAATTCAAAAGTAACATTCTCTTAATGTTTGCAAGGACTGAACATTCCATTAATGTTTCCTCTAACATTCACATAAAAAATACATTTAAAAACATTTTTAAAACTGGACATTCAGAAACAATGTTTTCATAACTTAATGTTAGCAAAACATTATTGGAACATATTTTTCTGGGAATGAATTGAGCGTCTCAGTTGATTGTAACAGTGAGGAATCAGAAATCAATACACTTGTTAAATCACTTTCACGATGGTCTGAGTGCACCTGACACCGAAACTAACAGCAAGCGTCTGCTTCAAGTGTGAAGAAGACCGAAGGAGAAACGGCTGCAAGTAAGAGAAGTAAAGAGAAAAAAAAGCAATGGCCATGGGGGAAGGGGGAGGTGCTGGGGGATCACAGATTTCTTTTTCATTTTATCCTTGATCTCTTTCTTTTTCTCTTTCAGCGAGATCCAGAGCCCCTCCCCAGCCCCCCGCAGAGCCGCAGCCCAGCCGAGAGCAGCGCTACACGGGCTCAACCCCGACCAGCTGCAGGCTCCTCTGGAGCTCCACGCAGAGAGAGAGGAAAAGAGAGGAAAAAAAAAAAACGTGTGTGCAAATGTGAAAGAGAGAGCGAGAGAGACACTTGATGACAGGCAAAGTTTTTCGGGAGGGATTCGCCACTCAAAGACACAACAGAGAGAAGTGGAGTGCTAAAGTTTCAAAGACACAGAGCCGAAGGATTTCCACAGGGCTGGACTTCCTCTGCAGTAAGTTAGCAGGAGGTCAAACGTCAGCCAATGACGGATCTTACAGTCAAACACCCAATAACCAGCCGGTAACCATCAAATCTCAGCACACGGGACATGACAGGCTGTGAAGATCACTCGACACTGACAGGACGAGGGGAAAAACAGCATGTTTAATCACAGCACGAGCAAATGTTTTTCAATTAAGAGCATGTTAACCTGACAATCAGTGCATGCATTTTCCAATAGATTACACAGCAAAAACATTTTTTTTAAGCTCTCTTTTGAGTTTAGAGGTAAACTGTGTAATTATTTCTTCCAATTTCTTGGATGTTTAAAGGTTGATAACAATACTGAGACTGTATATAGAGAGACAATATGTGACCCTGGAGCACAAAAGCAGTCAAAGGTAGCACAGGTATATTTGTAGCAATAGCCAACAATACATTGTATGGGTCAAAATTATCCATTTTTCTTTTATGCCAAAAATCATTAGTATGTTAAGTAAAGATCATGTTCCATGAAGATATTTTGTAAATTTCCTACCATAAATATCTCAAAACTTAATTTTTGATTAGTAATATGCATTGCTAAGAACTTCATTTGGACAACTTTAAAGGAGAGTTTCTCAATATTTTGATTTTTTTGCACCCTCAGATTATACAGGCCAAATATTGTCCTATCCTAACAAACCATACATCAATGGAAAGCTTATTTATTCAGCATTCAGATGGTGTATAAATCTCTATTTGAAAAAAATTGTCCCATATGACTGGTTTTGTGATCCAAGGTCACATAATAACACCCACTATTGATCAAAAGCTTTTGATCAAAATTATACATTTGAAAGACGTCTCTTCTGCTCACCAAGACTGCATTTATTTGATCCAAATTCATTTGATCCATCGTGAAATAATATAATATTTTAAATGAACTGTTTTCTATTTGAATATATGGTATAATGTAATTTATTGCTGTGATCAAATCTGAATTTTCAGCATCGTTATGATTTTTAATGTTTTAGAAAGAGTCTCTTATGCTTGCCAAAGCTGCAATGAAAAATACAGTAGGGTTAGGGTTATGTAAGTGCGTAGGGTTAGGGTAAGTGTAAATATTATTACACTTTAAAAGAACTGTTTTCTATGTGAATATATTTTAAAATGTAATTTATTTCTGTGATGTAATTCTGAATTTTCAGCATCATTTCTTCATGCCTTCAGTGTCACATGACCCTTCAGAAATCATTCTGAATGCTGTGCAGTTGTTATCAATTATTGTGCTCAATTATTAATAATGGTTCTCAATATTATAAATGTTGAAAACAATTGCTGCTGCTTAACATTTTTGTGGAAACATGTTTTTTATATAGATAAATATACAGATATAGATAAATATATATATATTGTTTTTTCTTTGTAAATAAATTTTGTATTAGCTGATGCTTATCCAAATATTTTCTAACCTGTTTGTTTGAGCAGCCTTTGACTTAACCAATGGAGAGGGTTTGGGGTGGGGCTACCCATTTGACTGACCAATAGAAGACAGGGACAAATCTCAAGAACCTGTTTGGAAACAATCATTATATTTGCAGTTCTGTTGCAGTGCCTCTAGTGACCCTTAAAAACTTGACTCACTGCAATATTCAGTTTGACCATAAGCATTTACTCATTACATTACATTTACAAAAACTTGGGTATCACAAACAAACTGTGAGCAGGTAAGATCATCCAGAAAGTCGAACTCTTCTGCTCAGGCCTCACAAAGCACCTGACATGTGTGTTATCAAGACATCAGGCTGAAATCCTCAACCATTTCAAAGTGACAGCTCTTATCTTTACAGCCGAGCCAGCGCCAAACCTCTGCCATATGACAGGACATACGGTGAGCCGCTGTCAGCCCACCTACAACACATCAATCATGAATAGAAGTCCTTCCCACACACCTGTGGCCATGTGCGTCTATCACAGCCGGCACAGGTGACATTTAAACCCTGAGCAACTCCGAAATACATCACTTGAACTGTAGGAGAACACAATATCAAGATGAAATTCGAATATAAACACAGCAGCATAAACACAAGCATCATGCAATCAAGAGTTTGTAGTGCAGAAACTTACATTTAAAGGAACATACCTCATTTTCATGTCAGTCCAAACCTGTGTTACTTTTTCTTCTGTAAAACACAAAATTCAATATTTAGCAGAACGTTCATGGTGCTCATTTACATACAATAAAAGGGCAAAATCGTTATATCATTAATCAAAAACATTATACATAAGTAACTATCCAAGTTCTCTGAGCTTATACAATAACTTAAGATGTTGTTCAGTTAAAATCTGCTTTTACAACTCATTTGCATTTATGCAATTTCAAATATGGGTTTGGAATAGAGAAAATGAAACGGTGAAATGCATCTCCTGTCAACAGGGAATGTTCATAAAACGCTCTATCTAGGTTCTCTCAAAGTTATTTCAGTAGCATTAATACAACATTTGTCCTAAGTTATTCTCAAAACATTAGTACAAAAAATGTTATTTATACATCATTAATGGACTGTTTTCTGAAACATTTCAGTTAGATGTTCGTCTAAAAATTTTTAAATGTTGCTACTTACAGAACGTTCAGAGAACATTCAAAACTAATGTTCTCATAATGTCTGAAAAAGGATTGAAATGGATTATTCCATTTTTAAAACATTTAGAAAACATTGAGAAATAACATTTTCAAAAATGTTGTTTATTCAACGTTCTCGGAACTTGAATATTTTTTAAAAGCTGCTTACAGAACATTCAGATAGCATTCAAAAGTAACATTTCCATAATGTTTGCAAAATGATTCTTTTAAAAATGTTGCTGAAATTTTGAATGTTCAGAAATGAAAGAAAGAACATTTTCATATCTTAAAGAGAATGTTAGCAATACGTTCTTAGAACGTTTTTTGTTATAGCTGGGTCTGTAAGAGGACACTTAAAAATCTAAACGAGCTGCACAAAAGACGTCTGTAAAAGCCAGAGAACACTAGTAGACAGCAGTGAGTGTGCCGTTAGATGGTCAGGCCTGCTTTACTAATGCGCTCTGGCGGGCTTTGATGTGGTTCAGCGTTGACCAGCTCTGTGAAGATCTCGTCCCCCGTCACGCTATCACAGCCCTTTAACCGCGTCTGTGTGTGCGGACAACAGACATGAACAAATCTGAACTTCTGTTTGTTTTAACACACGTATCCATTCCTATCGCCCAAACAGATTGGAGGCGGAACAAGCTGATAAATAATTCACTCGTCTGACAGCAGGTCCACACACACACACACACACACACACACACGCACACACACACCTTTGATGCTCTGTGGCACAGTTGGGGTTAGCGTTTGCCCTGTTTGGTTCATCCTACACAAACGCACATATTTTTTCAATGTGTTTCTTAATACAAACACTGACCCAGAGCTAGGACTCACAATAACATCAGAGTCATCATCATCAATACAGAACAGTACAATGTGCATTATATTGCACTGATAAGGCTATTATGATTTATTCCGTGTCATCTTTATATAATTTATATGTATTTATTTTGGAATAAAACAAGGGAAAAACAACTAAGAAAAATGAAAACACTTATAATAACGGTTTTCTCAAAGTTATGTCAAAATGTTCTTCCAGTAACAAAATAGAACATTTGTCCGTTATGTGGTTTTTAAGAATGTTAGCACCAAAACATTATTTACATGGTTCATGAAGGTTTCAGAAATGTTTTTTTTTCCCCGAAATTTTTTTGTTAGTCTAATGTTTTTTTTTAAAATGTTACTACTCGTTTCAGAACATTCAGAGAACATTCAAAAGTTATCAAAAGTAGTTCTCATAATGTTTGCAAAATGATCTAATGGAATGTTCTCCTAACATTTACATAACCAAGAAAAAAACTTTTTTAAAACATTGAAAAAAACTGAGCGTTTGGAACATTCAGAGAAGATTAAGAAGTAATGTTACCAGGAACATTAGCAAAACATTCTTGGAATATATTTTTGTTAACTGGGTAGATGATACTCCAGCGTGCTTGAAAAGACTTAACACCTTAATAGTACATTGCAAAACACTGCAATAAAATGCATAAATAAAAATACAAATATTGAATTTCAATAAAAACCATAAAACACCGCATTTCCATATTGCCATGTCCAACAACACATAGTAATACCATGGCAGCCTAGAGAAAAAGTCCACCATGCATCTGTTTTTTAAACAAATTAACAAAGAACTAATTTAATAAACGAGTATAATATAATTAATAATGACATAATTAAGGTTAAATAATAGTGAGAACAACGCAGGGCTGCAGTGATGATTGAAAACTGCTTTAATGATGTTACTGATCAATAGAGGGCGCTAGTACTCAATGTGTGTGTGTGTGTGTGTTTCTGATCAGTTTATTACGTGCAATTTAGTGTATAGATTAAATAATGCAGAAGTGCTTTAAAAATACTTTAAATAAGCAAAAATGAATGAATGAATAAAATGATTTTATTCCCTCATTCATATGAGTATGACTTGAAATGAAGGAATAGTGGTTGAACACTTAAAAAAGGTCCAAAGATATAATTATTTTTTAAAGATGTTAGATGTTAGACATGTACAATGACAATAGCACATTTGTTTGGACATGTAGCATTATACTAAATTTTTTATTTTTTTTTTAAAAATCAAGAGAAACAAACACATCAAAGAATAATGCAGGAGTGATAGATTTAAGCTCTCTTAAGGTAAATGTGACAAAAGTCCAAGGTTCAGGACAGATAGAGGGACACACACATCTGTCATGTAAGACGTGAAGTCTGGTGAGTTTTAAAGGGGGAGGTCCAGAGAGAGTTTGAAGAAACACGAGTTCACATTTAGCTGGAATAAATCACACTTAGAACGACAGCGGCCTCTCTGGACCCCGAAGGGCCGTCACTGCAAATGAGTGATTAAAGAAGAAACCAGTCGCTCCCTGTGTTAGTCAGTCTATTGAATTAGCTTTAATAATTACAGTTAATTACTATAACATAATAAACAACAACAAAAAAAACACTCAGACATGACATTACATGAAGGTGTGTGTTATTTTTTTAGGAGCGTTATTATTGTTCATGCTGAAATGACTGACAAAGGGAGAGATGTAGCATAATGCATGCTTGTGCATTTTAATGCACAGAATGTCCTGTCATTTATGAAATGAAGGGACAACGCATGATTAGAAGTGTTCGATCCTTTACAGTGTGGTGACAGACAGCTGTGGAGAGTCAGACGCAGCCCGTACCTGCGGCCCGGAGAGCTGCTTCAGTCTGCCGGGTTTCCTGTGCTACGAAAAAGGAGATAATTCATTCATCTAATGGGACCAATAAATTCAAGTATTAACTGCGCCACACCATATAACAGAGGAGAGCCTGGAGAAATGGAAGACAGATGAAGGCTGGAGAGAGAGAGAGAGAGAGAGAGAGAGAGAGAGAGAGAGGCGCATGAAAGGAAAACAACGTGCAGGAAGAAAAAAGATGACCAGAACACAAAACATCAGGTATATGGGAAAGGTAAATATCTATCTATCTATCTATCTATCTATCTATCTATCAGGTATATGGGAAAGGTAAATAAAATCTCTATCTATCTATCTATCTATCTATCTATCTA